>CAJNJA010039109.1:0-28072 GCA_905231915.1 Symbiodinium necroappetens | reverse complement strand
TCAGCACGGAGATGCCTTGCCATGGTTGGGTGTCCGCTGCTTCTTGGGCTTCTCACGCCGCTGCTTGGCCTCACGGCTTTTCTGCAGCATTGCCACTCCGGGCTGCAGCTCCAGCTCCCTGTAATGACCACAAGGTCCTTGCGACTTCGGCCAGCCGCTGCTTTCGTGTCTGGTGCTTCTGGACACGACACGTCCCGTCGAAGTGACGAAATTGCCGAGCCGACACGTGCACAGGGTCAGTTTGAGCTCTTGAAGACCATGGATTTGGCGGAGGCGGTAGGCCGCTTCAATTTGCCCTTTCCATGCAGCACTGGACGGTCCGGTTGGACATGGCTCTGGCAACTCCGATTGTTCTCTTCTGCTGAGAGTTGCAGCGCCTCGTGCTCCGCAACGCAAGCAACAACAGAAGCGGCTCTGTATGCTTGGCTTCATTATTTCAAGGCTTTTAATTTTAAGAAATGTGGTTTGGGGGCCACGATCTTCTCAGGATTGCGGTTTCAGGGCACGACGTGGGTTGGGGCTTGTTTCTATCGGGCCTGGAAGCCTTCTTTGGGCGCTTCGGCTTCGGGAGGCAGTCTCTGCCCAGGGCTTCGGGCCCCCACAGAGCGACTCATAGTTATCTTGAAAGTGTTCTCAAAAGAACATAAACACTACCATCATCCCAAGCCGAAAGACCTAAGGCCTATAGTCCTGCCCTAAACACTACTACCATCCCAAGTGGAAAGACCTATAGTCCCGCCCTAAACACTACCATCCCAAGTGGAAAGACCTATAGTCCTTGGAACTACCACAGCTATTACGAGAACCGAATGACCCGTGACACTATAGCCCCATACGGAAAGCCCAAGTTACTTGGCCCACGGTACACGGCACCCTGAAGCATCAATGCCAAAGCTGTTTAACCTAAACACATGGTGCCAACTAGGGGTCTACGGATAAGGGCTCTCGGGAATATGAACAGGGAACTGGATCTGATATCCGCTATCCACAGGGTTTACCAAACAGAGGGTTCAGGGTCGAGTTTACTATTTAACATAGGGCAGCCTAAATTAGCCTTAGCACATGTCCACCCAAGCCAGTCTGGAGGCACCCGCACTGCCCACGGAGAGGCCGCTTCCATCTCAGAGCTACCGCACCTGCGAGAGAATCACCAGCAATGCTCAAGAGGGACCGGGAAACTTCGGAGGGGACCGTGGGGCCTCGGACGATCGCCGTTCCGGTCGACCGTCCTATTTCTGTCCTAGCGGACAGGAGTCCTAGCGGACTCACCCTGGTGTTCGGGCTTGCAAGGGCTCTGGGCTTTATGGACTTGGCTTCGTGAAATGAGGTGTTTGGGAGCTTAGGCTTGAAATGTTGAGAGGGCCTCTATGCCTTAAATATCATCATGCTTCAGAAGGGCTCAAGAGGAAACCCTAGAGTGTACTCAGCACAGAAAATGGCCAGATCATATCACTACCTGAAAACAAACCCCTGCACCCGTACACCCTTAAACCCTGAACCCCTAAAACCCTGAACCCTAAACTCCTGAACCCGAAACTCGCAATCCTAAATCTTCCCCGCCTCTCCACACCCACACCTAGACTCCTTTTCTTGGGGCAAGGACGAGAGGGAGTCAGTTAGTAATGAAAAATCAATACTTTTCCTTTATACTGAATCCTACTTCAAGTTGAAGTTGTAATAATAAAGATGTTTATGCTTACAATTAAGTGAAGCTACCTGATTCGAGAAGAGTAGGTCCCTTGCTGTTTTTTGGGAGCGGCCATGAGCTCTCTAGTAAGTTTGAGTGTAGTAGTGCAGAAGATTCTCAGCACACTCTACAGATTCCGTGCCTACTCTGCTTCTTGACCGCTCCAATAATTTAATGCTTAGGATTTAGACCTTCTTTCCCTTCCTGAAATCGCAACCACTTACAATTCAGCACGACACGGACCCGATGATTCATCCACTAGAAGCCAAGTTCAAGCTGTTCAGAATTCAGTTAATCTCAGTGGCCACAAGGGCATCAACCTTGGACACAGGAATTAAGGATTGGGCTATCTCGAGATTCAGCAATTCTGCTCTGCCAGACTGGGAATGGCCTAGAGACACATGGCTCCTGCGAGTGAAAAGGATCAAGATGGAATGGATGGATGGATGATGGATGGATGGATGGATGGATAAGGACAGTGACAACTATTATTACATGATTGCCTGCCTCGGACGTGACTACCGAGGATCCTTAGGATTGCAGGGGATGTGACCTCAACACCACAGTGAACATCTTGACAATAAATAACTGTCATTGGAGCCGCTATATAATGGTTAAGCCCACATTTTACATCCTAGGCCCTTCAGTTGTTTTGATCTGGGGCTCAGGGTTTGGGGTTGAGGGGTTTTAGGATTTGGTGTTGTGAAAAATATTATTAACCTGAAATTCTGAAGGACGGAAGGGAAGGCAGGAAGGGAGCACCCGAACAGAACGGCCGCTGTCAGCTGAGATCCGTTGAGCCTGCCGGGAAAAGAAAAAACAAGTCAACCCACCTGACTTACAGCAACAGCACTGTCCCAGGGCCAGCCTTGACAGCAGATCGTCCAACCGGAGGGTCCTGACAAAAACAAGCAACAGCTTCGCTCAAAGATGAGATGCTCGGATTGCGCAGCAGACAGAGAAGCTCGCACATGTTTTCTGCAGTCTGCAGTCACACGCTGCAAAACGTGACTCAGAAAGTTAAAGAGAGGCCCAAGCTCAGCTAGGAGCGACCTCGTTTAGCAAAGAGAGGCCCAAGCTCAGCTAGGAGCGGCCTCGTTTAGCAAAGAGAGGCCCATGAAATGCTTTAAGCGGCCTGGTCTGTAGAAGACCCGGCCTGAGCAGCCAACCGCTGGCGCCTGTCCTTGTACATGCTGATCGTCTCGTCCAAATCCTCGCGCTCTTGCTTCCTGCAAGATGGGAAGAATCAGTTGACTAAATATGCACTTTGAATTTATTTATCTTCTCCAAACAGGCAATGATTTGTGTATCAGGCCTCTTCTGGACGACCTGCTGAGCCGCCTTCACCAAGTCCACAGGTTGGGAGAGACGGTCCCAAGGGATCACGGAGAGGCCGGCACGGATGACTCTCCCAGGGGTCTTAGCAGCCTCAGCGGCCAGGAAGCTAGCCAGCTTCGCCGGGTCGTCTGCCGTAATGGCCCAATAATCTCCGAACATAGAAGCCTCGAAGGGCACTTGACTCAGCATCATGATCCGTGTGAGTGGCCTTCTGCTGAGCATGGAAAGCGAGAAGGCCCGACACTGCTGTCGTGAAGAGAACCCACGTCGTTGTGGCACCTTCAGAATCAGGTTGCCGTCGCGCAAGGGGCTTTGTGTTCTTCTGAAGGTAAGCGAAGAGCCCATCGTCGACGTCAGAGATGCTCAGAGGGCCTTCTGGAGCTGGAGCGGCCGTTTTGTTGAGGACCAACCAGAAAACCATGAGATGCCCAGGATCGGCATGCATGGGCTCAGGATCCATTTGGTCGGCACAGAAGAGCTGCTGCTTGTGCAGGCGGACGGCCTTGAACATGGGATGCTTCAGGAGATGCAGCATCTTGGTGTTTTCGGCGGTGCTCTCGAGGACCAGCGGGCGCATGAGCCGGATGCACTTGCCTTCTTGTTTAAGATGGCCACTTGCGAAGGCCTGTTGGGCTTCTGGCCCCAGAATCAGCTCCAAAAGACTCATAGTCGTCTCGAAGGTGCGAGCGACCTTGGCGACGGCCAGACGAGCATCGTTGGGCTCAGAATCAGACGGCGTGAAGCCGAGCGAGCGGCCCAGGTTGAAGTACTGTGCCTGGAAGCGGAGTTCTGATTCAATATTCAAACACTCAGACCCATCCCGAATCTTAAGAGTTGCTGTGATGTCAGCCGAGCGGCCATGAGGGCCTCAACCTTGGTCGTGTGGAGCAGGGAGGGAAGCACCTTCATACTCATCAGCTTCCCATCGGCCACGTTGGGAATGGCCACAAAGAGAGTATTAGTAGCCATGGCTCCCACTAGTCGGACTGATTTCTCAGAGCTTCGGATTCGAGCAAACAGAGAGGCCTTCGGCAAGAAGGATTAACAGCAATGTCTTGCAAGCAAATGAAGCCTTGCACTCGAAATTCGAATCTGAAGAGACAGGCCTGCCATTGTCGATGTTGAGCATGACTGGAGTCTGGCCTCAGAGGCAGGCGCTCTTACTCGAAATTCGAATTTGAACAGAAAGGCCTGCCAGGCCTGCCATTGTCGATGTTGAGCATGACTCGAGTCTGGCCTCAGAGGCAGGCGCTCTTATGGGTGATCTGTTCAGCGAAACCTCTCCAGAATGCAAGGTTGTGGCTGTTTTGGTTTTCTTTTTGTTGTTGTACTGGTTCAGGGCTCAGGGCTTAAAGTTTAAAGTTAAATAGGGATTTGAAAGCTTAGGGCTTAAAGGGTTTAGGGGTCTAGGGTTGATCGAGGGTTTAGGGGTTTACGGCCTTCAGATCCTGTTGTGAAGCACTTACTCACAATGCCTCTCCGTAGTCTGCCCCCAGCACACTTTTTCAGAGGCCGGATTTGAAGTACTGGCCGCTCACTCGAGCAGGGCCACTAATGCGCTGAGCTCGGTGCAAGAATTGAGCAAGATCGGCCATACAGTTAATCGACAACGCATTGGGAGAGGCCTCCTTGCTGCCAGCAATCTTCCATTTGGAAGAGGCAGCATTACCAAGTCTCCTCATGATTGCACACATGTCCCTGTGCCGCTGCTCGAAACGCTCAGTTGTCTGCCCTCGCATTGTCACAGCAGTCAGCGAAGGGCCCAGCTGTAAAGTGGCATTCCAATGTTGCTTTTGCCAGTCGGAGAGGCCGATAATGTTTCCACCGAAAGCAACAGCTGCCAAAGCCGCCCCGAACAGAACGGCATCAGCCGATGCGCATGGAAAACCTTGTCCTACAGACGGCACCACCATCCACTGAACGGCCTTGGCAGCTTCGAAACATCGCATAGCATCAGGCCGCTGAACAACCTTGAGCTTCGTGTTGGGAGCGGCCAGAAGATCAGGGCCCACGAGGTTGAGGATCATTCCAGAAGGCTGCATTGACGCCGTCTTGGGGAACAGATCCATCTTGAGAGGCCTTGGGATCTCCGCCGGACGGCCCGTCTGCTGGAGATGCTGCCGCCTCTTCTGGTTGGCAGCTTTTTTTCTCTGAGTTCCGACCTCGAAACTCGCGAGCTCCTTTGTGCATTTGCGGTGTTCCTTCAACGGCTTTTCGAAATTCCATTGCACCTAGGCTGAGAAGGACCAGGGAAGGAAGTGTCATTTCAGCAAACTAGTCTAATGAAATAATTACAGTATTATTCTACACATGCACCAGCCAAGGCTCCTGTCGAGCCCTGAGGCCCAACATCAGTTTGCCCTCTCCACGCATCTTCGCGATGTAAGTGCAAGCAGCATTTCTACAGGATGCAATGGTTGTTTTCTTGCCGTTGATCTTGCCTACCTTGGGCTTCTTCTTGACAGGCCCAGCGCCAGAAGGATTTCTTGGAGAAGACCGCTTGTAGACCCCAAAGCGTCGGCCATAACGAGCGGCCCAAATCTCGGCGCATCTCAGTGTCAAAGGTGTGGCTGCCGCAGCCACGGTGGCCTGTCCAGGGACATTCGTTGAAGCTTTCCGTTTTTGGGCACTAAAGCACTACGATGAGATCCAAACTGAAGATGCAAGGGAAGCTGAAGAAAATGCAAAAAGATGTGCCGAGGCCTTCAACGAATCAGCGATTTCAGGCACGATGCAGAAGGACGCCTCGGAGAGGCCTGACCATGCGACCCGTGTCAGAGATTTCACTGTCTCATCATCGAGCGGCCCGGCGTGGCTCTCCAACTGAGCCTTGACGCACCCGAGCGCCCGCTCTGTAGAGCTTGTCCCGCTGCCGTAAGCATTGTATGCATGGAAAAGCCTCAGAAGCTCGGGGGCATCATTTCCCAGCACTGGCTGCAGGTCTTGCCCCAGCAGTTGCGACCACACTGGGCGATTGTCGATATATACAGAAGACACAAGTGTTCGCTGGCAGTCCCTTTGCCGGAGGAGAAACTCCACACAGCCATGGAGTTGTTGCCAACAAGCTTCAGCATCACAATCCAAACCTCGACACAAACGAACGACCCGCTTGCGTGCAGTCACACGAAAGGCCTCGTAGTCTGGAGAAGCCCTGGCTGTCTTCCAGGCCTTCAAGTCAAAGATGCACAAGTCATTGATGAGGTTGTCCTGGAACTCAGTGGAAAGCCTGGTCAGAGAGGCCTTGCAAACAAGTTGGAGGCTATCCAAAGCATCGAGCACCTGCGACTTCCCATCTGGAGACCAGAAGTAGTGAACTTTCTGGTTGTACATGATGGGAGAGGCCTCCATGAAGTTGCTGATGGCTATGTACGTCGCTGTTGCATAGGAATGGCCCGAGATTTGTTTGCCTTCGGGAGGTTCTTCTAGGATCCGGCCTTTCAAGAAAAGCTCCTCCATTTTCTGAGACCAGTCCAGAATGATCCGCCGGAACGTCGCAGGATCACGAGAGGTCGTGTCAAACATACGCACCAGCCTTGCTGATTCGCAACCGAAGTCATCGGAAAGGCCAGCAACTGCAGCATGGTGTGGAGTCATTTCCTGTAACCTGAGCAGGCTGCTGTGGACAGGAACAGGAATCACCCTACTTCAACAGAATTGCAAAAAAAAAAACGTGCCAGTTCCTGAATCTGCACTCTCAGAAGCCATTGAGCGGCCACCTCCCGATCCTTCTTCGTCAGCTTCAAGTCAGAAGCCCGAACGGCCAGCAGCAGACTGACGCTAGTCAAGAGGAGGACGTAGGCCAGTTGCGGTCCAGCCTGGCTTTCGTACCTTTGCTTCGCATACGAAAAATGCCGGAGGATGGTGGAGAGGCCTGCTGCTTGACAGCCGTCCTTCGCCACGACGAGCCTTTGAGCAGCCTCCAGCTGTGCTCGAAGAACATGACTGTTCTGGATAGTGGGAACAAGACTCGTCTTGTCTTTCCAGATTCGGCGGTGGAACTGCTCGCAAGAGGTCTCTCGGGTCCATGCTTCTTGCGTGGATTTCCTCGCGGCATGGGCTGCATCACGTCCAAGAAACAGAAGGCCAGGGAACACGGACTGCACATGTCGCAGGCCTTTCTGCATGGACGGAGCCCCATCCGCCACGATGCCAGTCAGAGTGCGGCACACTTTGGTGTATTCTTCCTCGTTTTCCAAAATCTCACGCAGCATGTGGGACACAGACTCTGTGACCTTCTCACAGTAGTCCTTTTCGCAGTCATAGAGAGGCCCAGCATCCTTGCCATAAAGCTGCAGCACACCGAGTAGGCCTTGCTTAGTCGTGATGACCTGCCTTTCCGTGTCACCGACTATTTCTACACCAGAAGCCTGGAAATTGAACAATCTCCATTGAGCCTTGTCATCCAGACTCAAAGACCACGAATGTGCACGCAGTAGTGTTTGCCGCACATCCTGGGTCAAGGCTTCCGCAAGGACCAAAGCTATTTTCTTCACAGTCTTCCTGTGGAGGTCCTCGTCTGCTCCGTCCTTCTGCCGCAGATTGGCCAGTTGCAAAAACTGCAATGTGCCACGCACTTGAGAGGCCGCTGAAAAGGAGATAGAGCTGCGAATCTGGGTGTCAGGTTCGTCCGTTACCCAAAACAACCGGTAACCTCTTATCGCACCTGTCACCATATAGAGCCCTGTAAATACAAAAGAAAAGATATTGAAATGAATCGGGAAGCAGTCCGCCACACAAACATGTAATCAGCGATTTGTGGAACGCATCCACGGAGCAGCCTTGTTTGCTTGTCGAATACCTGGGTATCTTCCGGCAACACCTCCATCAAGGTTTCTGGTGGCTGGGACCAGAAGCGAAGTGCACGTTTGTGTACACGAGAGGCCGCATGGAGGCGAAACAGAGAGGCCCCCATGTCTGGAGTACGAATCTCGTACCTGCCAAACTTCGTATTGTAGGCTGCAAATCGAGATTTCTGCTCTTTGGAAGCTCCGGGGGCCAGCTTTTGCGCCTCCTCACGCAAGTAAGCACAAATGGAGCAGCCCACTCCATGACCTGCTTTGTGACCAAGCCAGGTTATCTTGGTCGGCTTGCCCATGACTGTCAAGACGTTGAAGCCGTACCTGATCTCGCACATGAGTCTAGCTAGATTACAGGAAGCCTTCCTGCTAGTCGACATGTACATGGAGTTTTAAAAAATAATAAAATAGTAGCAATAGCTCGTCCAGGTGACTCCCGGCGCCATTTCTCCCCATACTGGTCCCATCGCTTCCTGTAGCCATCCTTCTCGGAGGCTTTCTTCGGAGCGGCCTTTGGCTCCTTTTTTTTCTCGATTTGCTTGGGCACCGAACCAGAACTTGGAGCGGCCGACTCCGTAGCCCCCAATTTCCGCTTCACACCCTTGTTGTCGCAGCCGGCACTGGCAGCATAGACACTGTCCAATTTCCCCATGGCTGTCCAAAGACCCACAGTGCACTGTGGAGCATTCCCCAAAAAAACACTCCTGGATCTACTGCTCAAGCAACCCTTGAATGTGGGCATTTGGATCTACCTCTCAAGCAACCCTTGAATATGGGCATCTGCACTAATAAAGCAAACAACCTTGGACACGAGGGTTCCCCAACAGACAGCCAGGACCCCAATTCCCTGGCAGCTGCCCTCGAGTCTGTGACACAGCAGCAGCATTGTCAGTGACATGATGGTGGCTGCAACTCTGGGCGACGGTCAACAAGAGCACGAAAACAAAACTTCTCTGGGCTGAGGGATCGGCCTGGCATCCCATCTTTCTGACCTCAGCACAATCGCCATTGAAACGCACCCCATGTCAACATTGACATCCCCGCGCCTCCCCAGTGGTCTTGGAGAAGAAGAGCGCCTGATGACAGCCTCACACATGTCTCTCAGAACTGTCAGCGGCAATCTTGTTTTTTCAGAATACGCCAAGGGCCTCCTGGAGGGCAGCAGACCTGAGAAAGCAGCAGGCTTCAAGAACAACTTCTCAAGAATGCCTCCTGATTCTTTGACGGCCGTGTCAGCATGCACTCAAGGACCCTTGTTTTTCCCGGTCGTGCAGTGCTTTCTGCAGGGAGGAATGGTCTTCAGCAGCAGGAGAAGCCAAAATTTGAAGACTTGCACTCTGAACCACGTATCTGTGGCATTACTTATGCACTGGCTTTTCTAACTTCGCAGCTGAAGCCTTCAGCAGATGCTTCCTGCCAGCTGCCTCGACCAGCAGCGATGACAAATCATGAGTTGCACATTTTTAAACTAGGACTGGCCTCCCTCATTGTCATCGATCTGGATCTGCTCGACCTGCTTCTTGCCATCCGGATCCCAGACCTCGTCCTTGAGCTCCACCGGCTCTGGATCGGCCTCTTCCTCGAGTTCCTTGGAAGCTTCTTAGGGCTCAAGATTGGCACAAAACATCAAGGATTAAAATTAGAAACTTATGCAGCCACCGGTTGGAAGCAGCAAGAAAATAAATAATAGTCAACCCGAGTGACTGTTGCGAAGATCTCCTGGAGAGCCGTAGACAAAGTCTCCGAAAACATGGAGTGACCAGTCGTCGTTATGAACTTGAGGGCCTGTTTATCAAGGAAGTTCGTGACCCAGGCAGAGTGGGCTGCATCCTTGGCGAGCCCCACATAGGAACAGTTATCTTCCATGGCCGCAAGAGCGGCCTGTCCGCTTCCCACCTCAAAGTCCAGCACGAGAGTGGCCCCCAGAGAGGAGTATAAGGAAGACCAGAAAGCCTTCCCTTTTGACTCCTGCCAATACAAGGGGAGTCCCCGCTCGACCGGCCATCCTTCTGGAGCCTCGGAGTTGCCCACGATGGCCTCCTTTGCGCTCGCTGGAATCTTGGGGAGCGACCCTGGAAAGCGAAGGCCGGACCAGTGGCTGTAATGCGACGAGGTCTCCATGATGTCCTCCAGTTGGTGCTCCTGGCAAAGCACATTCATGTTTCTGGCTTTGAAACTTACTTCTTGTCTCACGTCACTCAGGTTTTCACAAACCGTCCTGCAAGTATAGCCTCGTTTTGGGAAAGGAGCATTCCAGAAAGGCCACTTCACGGGTGTTGGAGCTGAAAGGGATCTGCCTCGACCCGACTGTGCCCTCGTTGGGACGGCCACTGTAGACCAAGAAGATCCTGAGACTCTAAGTCTAGCATTTACCTGGTTTTGCAAATAAACCAATTGCTAACTAGATAAGCTGTGGCTCTCAGAGCCGCCCATCCTTGTCTCGAGGTAAGTCCGCCACGACTTGGAGCGTCCATCGAAGACGATACTGCAAAAGTGGTCCTTGCCAGACAATTTCTTCATCGTGTCCAAGCGTGCATCCACCTCTGTGGGGACGTTGGTGGGCTTCTGCCACGTCCCTTGCCAGGGTTTCTGCTTGTTCTCACCGGCGAGATCGGCCGAGAAGATCAGGAGAACTCTGGCTTTCGGGCTTGCTTGATGGGCCTTGTAGATCGCGGTGCTGCACAGGGTCTCCAGGATCTGGCTCGAAGACTTGCCCTTGGAGACAAGGATCCGCAGGAACTTGGAGCGATGCGTCAAGCAGGAGCTCCAGAGCGTTTGACGCTCCTTCTCTCGCTGTTTGCGCTTCTCGGCCGCCGTCTCAACATCCGCAGGATCGCTCAGTGCTCGCACGAGCTCCCGAAGCTTCGGAGGCGGTGCTGAGCGAGAGGCCGTGGCCTTGCTTTCCAGAGTGACCGCGTGCACAAGCTCCATTTCGTTCATGAACTTGCTCACGCCCTTCGTCCAGCTGCTCTCGGCCTGCAGGCAAATTGGTCTAGACATGGGCAATGTGGGCTCTTGAGGACTTCCTATCTAAGAAATCAAAATGCTTCACGCTTACTTATTTTTCATCTGCACGGCCTCTTCGGGATCGACCAGGAGAATCTCTTTGAGCGACCTGCAGAGGTTGTCTGAGGAGAGCCAGACGTCATGGAACTCCTGCTCCAACTCCCCACTCATCAAGTCGAACAGAAGAGAGGCCAGTGCTTTCGCACTCTGGGAGAGGCCATTGACAAACGCCTCGAAAGGATCGGCCTCCTCCGGAGCGGCCGCCGAGTCTGGAGCGGCCGTCGAGTCTGGAGCGGCCGTCGAGTCTGGAGCGGCCGCCGACTGTCCTTCCGCGGCCTCCTTTCCCATAGGGGGAAGGAGGCCGCGGAAGGACTGGATGTCTGTGAACTTGTCGATCACCTTGTCCAGCTCCTTTCTCACCGTGCTGTCTTTGCAGATCTCCGGAACGACCTCCCCGATCTGAGCGACCACGGAAAACTTCAGAAAGACCGACATACCCCAGGTGATGACCTTGGACTTGCCATCACTGAGGTTGTCCGATGTGAGGCTGCCTGCTTCCAGCCACTCTCGCTCCAAGGCCACGTGAGTGTACCAGAGGGCCCAAGCAAGCACCTGCAGAAAGCCAGCACAGGTTTACGGAGTATGATCATGAAATTAGTTCTATTGAAAAGTCATACCAGAACACACCAGACAAGCAGGGGGCAGCTGGATTGAATTGCCAAGTCACATCAGGAGAGGCCTCCCTCTCAAGTTTCTTCATCACACTCTGCATGGTGCCCAAGAGGCGGTACAGCTTCGTGTACTCCTTGGTCAGAAGCTTCCGTCTGTGCACCCTTTGGATCACACAGAGCGCTTTCGCGACATTGGGCTCGAGGAGATACTGAAGCCCAAGCCTAAGTTGCACGAAGGACTTCTAAGTAACAGTATTTTGACACATGACCAAAAGGAGGAAATGCTTCCCAATCTCAGCCAACTACTTGGCCGCCTTCAAGACATTGTCTTGAACGGCCTTGCCGTCGTAATAGTAGACCTTGTTCGTCCGGAGCCAGGAAATGAGATCCTTGGCCTTGCCGTTGTAGTTCTGATACACCAAGGAGAACCTGGGTGGGTGCTTTCAAGCCATTTTAACCAAGCCTTTTCAAGAATTAAGCCCATAACGGCCCAAATACAAAGTGTGTCCCAAAGGCCTTCTGGAAACTTAGAAAGCCAGGACGTGAAAGTGTCCTCCATGAGAGTGGCCTTCATGTTCTCCGTGGAGAAGTTGATGGCCATCTTGGCCATGGAGATGCCTTGGCCAAAAAAGGGGTTATTTTGCATGCTTCTATAACACAATAATCTACTAGAACCTTTCTCCCCAAACGCCCTAATCACAGAGGCGTTCGAGACACTATCCTCGATGATCTGCAAACGAACCGGGATGCTGCGGGAGCAGGCCATCAACTTCTGCAGGTGTTCCCAGTCCTGTGCAAGAAAGGCCCGGGAGATGGCCAGCAGAAGCGCCCAGCAAGGCAACAAAGCACCTTGGCACACGGACAAGCCCTTCGGGTACTCCGCAGAGAAGTCCTGGAGAGCGACGTCCGCCCGAAACCGAAAGGCCGGGATGATCACATTGAATGGCACGAAGCTGTTCTCCACCTTGTCCCGAGCGAAGGTTTCTGAGAACTCACATACGGCCTCCCACTCCAAGTTATCGAAAACCAGCTGCTGCTCCTCCTTGTCCGGGAAAAGCTGGAGCCACCAGAGAGAGCCGGCCGCCTCGTACTGGTTGTACTTCTGCAGAGCGGCCTGGCAGTTCTGCAAATTCCAAGCCTCGCGGAAAGAAGCGGAAACCGAGTCGTCCAGACTCTGAATCTTGCCAGGCTCGAGAGCAGCCAAGGAGGTGGACTTCTCATACCCAGCCACGTTGCCGGAGAGACCAGCCAGCAGGCTCTGCTGAAGCCACGGAATCATAGCCGCCATCTCCTCCCAGGCATCCACAGAAACTGAAGACTGTGGCTCGTGCCATGCAGATATCTTCTCATTGCTGCTCGGCTCTGATATCCTCGGCCTTGTGGCTGGCAGCAAGCCCTCGTCATTGAGGCTCCGCTTCTGTCCGGTCCGGTACTTCGGCGCGGCCTGGGCCTGCTTGGAAGCAGAGCCCGACATGGCAGAAGACCCCTGAAGACCAGAAGGCCCGAAGACCCCTGAAGACCAGGAGGGCTTGAGAGCAATGGAGCGGCTGCAGCAAAAGGATAGCACAGGGATGCAGTTTCCGCTTCAACTTGAGAAGCTGCGACCAATCGAAACTTGGAACTGCGGGCAAGGGCTTCGAAACTTGCAACTGCAGGCAAGGGCTTCCAAACTGGGAACTGCAGCCAAGGGCTTCGAAACTTGGAACTGCAGATGTCGAGGGCCCGACAGTCAGAAGGGGCTTGCATCTGGTCTCCCTCAAAGCTCCAAAGAAGGCATGCCTCAGAATGTCTCCCTGCAGACACAGCAAGCCTGTGAACTCTAAACTGCAGAAGAATTCTGGGGTTCCGGCGTCATCCAGAGGCAGTAGAGACCTCAGAAAAGCAGAAACTGCAAAATTTCCAACATAATTTTCACCAAAGGTTACTGGTAACCTTTAGTGAAAATTTTGTAAAAAAAAATAAAATTTTCACTTTTATATAAATCTTTAAAAAAACCTAAAAGTGAAAAAAAAGTTATCAGTAACTTTTTTTCACCAAGGGTTATTGGTAACCTTTGGTGAAAATGTGTGTTGACCTTCTTGGGAATTTTCACTTGTAGAGTTGCAGAGGTCGCCAGTCTTAAAGCTTCGCCTCAAACCTCAGACCCCGGAATCTGATGGCAGTGAGCTGAGAGACTGACCTTTCTATCTGCAGCTGCAGCGGCCGGCGGAGGCCTCAATCACTTTTTAGCAGACTCGTGGCGAACAAGCACTGCTGCTGTCTCAGAACACGACCTCATAAAACATGGCATAAGAAGCTTTCCTTCAGCAGCTGTTTTTCAGGGTTGAGGGTTTAGGGGTTTCGGGTTTAGGGTTTAATAGTGGGACCTTACTTGGCTCCCTGCACCAGCCAGCTTTGCCACGCTGCGGCCTGCTGCAAGAACGTTCATGGTGAGTCGTTGGCCATTCTCAGAGGGAAAAACATGTGGAGTGCATGGAAAGCCAGACTGCCTATTATCCATATCCTAGTCACGGGGGCCTGGCTTTGAAGTGGCTGACATGGTTTTGAATCACCCAGAAACAACCTACCGCTCCGGGCACAATTTTCTGCTGCAGGCAACTCATCGCAGACCATAGGCTGCCTGATCGATTCCTGTCTCTGTGGACAGCCACGACGCCAGTCAGAGTGCGGCACACTTTGGTGTATTACAGCAAACACTTGGCCATGCGAGCGGCCTAAAGAACGGCCAACATCATGGCTGCTGCCCCTGGCAGTGCAATCTCATGGTCACATTCTGAAGAACCGTCGCATATTATCTTCCAATCATTTATGAAGGCGAATTATGCCGGGGCATGGTCCTCGAATTTGTTTTGTTATCCATGAGACCACTGCTAGTCTTTCCACTTGTGCATGCCGAGCTTACACCTATCTATGATCTCAGCAATGCACAACCTACGGTCTGCCAGGCAAACTGTTCTCCGGATAAAGGCCTGCTCGTAATCACCCAGGAAGGCCTCAGAACATCGAACATCACGGGCCTTGCCGAAAATCTTCTCGACTCTTTCAGGCAGAATGCCCCTCAAAGCCACCCCCAGCTCCCGACAGTTGGGATAAAGTATCAGGGAAGCCTGGGTGAACAAATCATAAGCACAGCAGCCCAGGGCATAGATATCCGCAGCAACCGAGAGGGTCACCAAGTTATCCTGCTGCTTGTCCTGTTTTTCCAAAAGTTCCCATGGACGGTAGGCCTTGGCATAGGCGGAGTCCGCCTCCACACGTGCCTGGCCTCGCTTGTCTAGTCTGATGGAGAGGCCGAAATCAGCAAGCTTCAGCAGGGAGGCATTGAACAAGAGCATGTTATTGGGCTTCACATCAGCATGAAGGATTGCCCTCTTGTGCATCCATTTCAGCCCCTGAGCGGCCTGCCAGAGCAAAGCCCACCGGCCAGCAAGGCCGCTGCCATTTGCAACCTGTTTTGCAAGCTGATTCTCCTCCCGCCGCAGATAATCCAGCAGGCTCTCTGATGCAACCTCCAAGCAAAGTCCAAAACGAGGGCCGTCATCTGTAGAGACGGTTACTGCTCCGAAGCACTGCAATATGTGAGGATGGCCCTGCAGCTCTGTATAGAAGTCATACTCCGACAGACTAGCATTCGTGCCACCAGCTCTCGCAACCTTCATGCCATACTCAGCTCCAGTGACTGTATGCCTCACCTGCAGAACCTTGGCATAAGCCCCGGCACCCAGAACGTGCATCTGAGAAAAAACAGCTTCCTCTCCGTGCATTACCACATGCAGAATAGTCGGATCAGCCTGGTTGGCACAAGAGCGACCCTTGGGAATGGGAGCCCCGGTCTGTCTTTTAATCATGGCTGCACGGAGATCCCGATTCCGGGTGTTCAAGGTCTTCGCCTGCAAGTTCCATTGCTTCTTGATGCTTTCCGGAAGATTGCTCCTTATAATGGACAAGAAGGGATCAGGGATAGTACCCATGTAGAAACAATACGGAATCATGCTGTCTCAAAAGTGTCAACTTCTTGAATTAGGAACAAGTATCCAGGCATCGGACAGCTCCGACTTGGAGTATCGCACAGCTGTCTTGCGACGCAGTCGCTTCTTGACCGGAAGCCTCACGCCTGCTGCCTGCCGCTGCACCCACAAGGCATAAGAGCTAGGAGCTTTGGAGATGCCCAGGTCAGCTTGCTTGACGTAGTGTGTCACCTGGCAAGGGTCTCCACGGAGCTGAAGAGAAATTGCCTAGGCATGATGCTAAATTAATCTCTATCATAAAACAAGCTGGCATCACCATGGGAACTGAAGGAGAAGCCACTACTCGCAACGGTTGCGAGCTTCGCTTCAGGCGACTTCTCAAGGAGCCATGGGAGAAGAACGGTGGATGGGAGCTGCTCAACTTCAGAATCCATGGATATCCCTACGTATGGATGTAAGGATCCTATTATAAATTATAAACAAGACTTGAAATAAGCCTTGGTCCAACCGGCCTGTAAGTTAATAAGATTGTGACTAAGCCCGACATGGCAGAAGACCTCTGAAGACCAGAAGGCCCGAAGACCCCCGAAGACCCCTGAAGACCAGAAGGCCCGAAAACACCTGAAGACCAGAAGGCCCGAAGACCCCTGAAGACCAGAAGGCCTTGAGAGCAATGGAGCGGCTGCAGGGATTGGGGTGCTAGGGTAGGGGTCTCAGGGTTTAGGGCTTCAGGGTTTAAGGTTTCCTGCTGCTGCTGCTGCTACTACTCCTAGTAGTAGACCAGACACAGAGGCAAATTTAGAGGCAGGAATAGAGGAAAAACAGCTTCCAAGAGACGTAAGAATAGATCCAACACCTAGCTTTTCTGCATAACTGCATATAAGAACTCACCAGTAAAAATGTGCCCAGCACCTCGCTCAGGTACATTGGCACGACATCAGGAGAGGCCGGGGTGTCGGGTGTTAGGATAGAGATTCTTGGGTTGGTGTGTTAGGGTAGGGGTGTCAGGGTTTAGGGTTGTAGGGTTTAGGGTTTGTTGCTGCTGGTGCTACTACTCCTAGTAATAGACCAGACACAGAGGCAAATTTAGAGGCAGGAATAGAGGAAAAACAGCTTCCAAGAGACATAAAAATAGATCCAACACCTGGCTTTGGTAAACAACTGCATATAAAGACTCACCAGTAAACTTGTGCCCAGCACCTCGCTCAGGTACATTGGCATCAGGAGAGGCCGGGGTGTCGGGTGTTAGGGTAGAGATTCTTGGATTGGGGTGTTAGGGTAGGGGTGTCAGGGTTCAGGGTTTTAGGTTTTAGGGTTTAGGGTTTGCTGCTGCTGCTACTCCTAGTAGTAGACAAGACACAGAGGCAAAAATAGAGGCAGGAATAGAGGAAAAACAGCTTCCAAGAAACGTAAAATAGATCCAACACCTGGCTTTTGTGCATAACTGCATATAAGGACTCACCATTAAACTTGTGCCCCGCACCTCGCTCAGGTACATTGGCACGACATCAGGAGAGGCCTGGGTGTCGGATGTTAGGGTAGAGATTCTTGGATTGGGGTGTTAGGGTAGGGCTGTCAGGGTTTAGGGTTTTAGGGTTTAAGGTTTAGGGTTTAGGGTTTGCTGCTGCTGCTGCTGCTGCTGCTACTACTCTGGTAGTAGACCAGACACAGAGGCAAATATAGAGGCAGGAATAGAGGAAAAACAGCTTCCAAGAGACGTAAAAATAGATCCAACACATGGCTTTTGTGCATAACTAGTATTAGCAGTAGTATTTCGCGGTTCCGGGTGCATAAGGTCATGGGTTTTAGCAACTATCGAATGAATAATGATTAATTCATAAGGTATAGCTGATTTAGGGTTTGAGGGTTTAGGGTTTGCTGCTGCTGCTGCTACTACTCCTAGTAGTAGACCAGACACAGAGGCAAATTTAGAGGCAGGAATAGAGGAAAAACAGCTTCCAAGAGACGTAAAAATAGATCCAACACCTGGCTTTTTGTACATAACTAGTATTAGCAATAGTATTTCGCGGGTCGGGGTGCATAAGGCCATGGGTTTCAGCAATTATCGAATGAAGAATTAAGCTATAACTGATTAAAATGTTAGATCCTAAATGGGCATCTAAAAAAAAACCGAATTTATAAAACCAATGAAAATAGATTTGCGGGGAACCCTGAACAACAAAGATTCCTGAGGCTTTGGCAGAATGAAAAGGGTGTTCGGCGGGACCGCAATGATGGACATGGATACGACCTGCAGAGCAAAGAATCAATTTGAAGAGGTTACAAAAAAGCATTCCTGGATGCTTGTGTATGGAATGCTTCAGTGATGCTGTCAAATTGAATTAAATAGAGCTAGTTAGCAAATGTCACCAAGACCTGACGGTTGCATCACCGCCCTAAAGCCTTAGACATGGAAAACACCTGCACAGCAAAGAATGAGTTTCAAGAGGTTAGAAAAAGCATTCCAAACACATTACATGTTTCTTTCTGGAATGCCTGAGTGACGCTGTTCATCAATCCAAATTACTCTTTATGCTGTGGAATTCAATCTGGGACCCGGCTTTGGGACCCAGTACTGGGACCCAGTTTCTTGTACCAGTTGAGGCTTTCGTAAGGGTACGGATACGTACTACTTACAACCGGAACCTTGTCTAGAGTCTATATCGCGAGATTCTGTTTAGTTTCTTGAAAATCCCTTTTAGGTGTGGGTGCAGGGAGAAGGAAGAAGGAAGAAGACCAGGAGTAGAAGCATCTATCATCCTTCAGTTAGAAATCTAGGTCTATGCAGTGGTTTTCGCACTACCCGAGGATAAGTTGAGAGGCCAAATTTGCATTACACAGGAACTCGTCTAGTATAACTGGGAGGCATTCTCAAAATAACATCTGCGATCTTTGATCTGAGAGTCTGGCTTGACTCAGCTGAAGCTTCTATCGACCTTGCACGCTCAGACATGACATGTTGCAAGACAGCCAGCAGAACAGAACAAGCTTGCTGTTAAGCCAAGGGTAGGACTTCCTCCTGGACGCAAAGAGATCACCTGCGACACGAGGGAATGCAATCGTTGCTCAGTCTGACCAGCACCAGCACAGTCCGAAGCATTCAGGACTCTGCATTTTTTCATGAGAGCAGCCAGAGCTCGCCAGAGTAAGGCAAAACGCTCTCTTCTTTAACAAGCAGGCCGAATAAGTTCAAACCTTGTCGGAAAGACCTAATTACCCTAAACCCTGAACCCTAAACCCTAAGGCCTAAACCCTAAACCCGAATATGTAAGACCAAGTTCTCCTATTGGCGAAGACCCAAGAAAAAGAAGAAAGAGCGGCCTAGGCTGCTACTGCTGCGATTCAGGAGCGGCCGGCACTCAGCTGCCGCGATTCCACGGCCGGCGGCCGTCATGGTCCCCACGAGCTGCTACCATTCCTTGTTTTCACGAAATCAAGCAATGACAAGGAAGAGCGAAATAGTCAAGCAATCTGACGAGCCACAAAGACCCACAGCCGAGGCACCCTTGGGAGCGACCTTGCCCCTGCGAGGTCCCGGCATCATTGTTCCTTAAAGAATCAGCAGAAGATAAAGTTCAAAACAAAGGAAGGCAAGTTCTGACAACCGAACCAAACAACTCACAGCCGAGTTACACGTTCGGGGAGGTAGAGGAGCTGCCTCTCCTGTCGTTCCAGGTCCTTGAACGCAGAAAATCAGCCAAAGGTCAACTCGACAGACCTGACGAAAACTCAAATTGTCATTCACAGCCCAGGCGCCATCCCTGGCCTGAGGGCCATTGCCCCTGGGAAGACCATTCCTGCCAAGACCACCAGGTGCTGCCTTGCCACCTCACTTGACGGCACGACTAAAACACCAAGTAAAGCAACTCGCACGTCTGACATACAAGTCGGGTAATTGAGTCAAGGATCTCGTTGTCCGCCTGGTCCCCGTCCCCATTTCCACCATCCCCACTGTCGGACGAGGACTCCACCACCTCGGGAGCGGCCTGGTTGGAACTCCTCTGCTCGTGCTGCTGGCCTCAGTTGTTGACATTGACAAGGATGCTATGTGAATGGAAGAAAAACAGAATATTGAGACAGGCCACAGATGGAGTCCACCGCTTTGCGAGAGGCCGAGATCACCAGGTGTTCCGGGTGGGGGTGCTTGAACACACCGGGTAACCTTTGAGCGGCCTTCCTCAACTCGTGGTGGGGAGAGTTGAGGAGGAATTGTGGCAACAATTCCTCGCCCAACAGCTCCATGGCGTAGGACTGACCTCCTGGAGTGCCCAGGAGCGACCCGAAGGCGCAGAACGCCACATCGTCACAGGCGAGGGCCTCCATCAAAAGAGTGCCCTCCACACTCTTCGCCATGACCTGCTCTCGAACCTGAAGTTGCAAGGCACAGCAGCAAGTCCAAAGCACACAGGCAGCATGACGGTCTAAGAAGGCCAAGGTGCTGCCTCCAGAGCGGCCTGCTCCACATCCTTCTTGTCCTCCTCGGTGGGGAAAAGGTTGGGTGCCTCCGTTTGGGCCGTCTTTTCTTCGGAGGAGGAAGCCATGGCACCGCAGCGAAAGGAGAAGCCTAAAATGGGAACGACCCCCAAAGGATTTTGCACCCCTAGGACTGGCCGAGCCCTGAGATCCCAATTAAAGGACACCTGTTGCTGTAAAATGATTGTGCAGGACTGGTGTCGTGGTTTGAGGAGGACCTTCTGCCTGTGAAGTTGGCATGACTTTACTTTGACTGTGTGCAGGGCACGGCTGCTCCTATTGGCTGCCTACTTAGCAACTTGAGTTGAGAGACCTGCGGAAAAGTGCAATGGTCCAGTGGCTCAATCACCAAAGACAAGGACCCACACTGGCAAAGCTACTGCAAGGCAGAAGGGAAGCTGGCTTGCCTCCAGCCGCAGCAGGAGCAGCAGAAGACCGCACTGATTGAGGCCCTGCCGCTCTATTAAATTAGACAAGACAACGAGAGCACAGAACGAAGCATCCGCCCTTCTTAGCCTCGCACAGAGAGGCCAGGATCGCTTCAGGACCTTGGAACATGAAACAGCTGCAACTCCAGACTGCTGTTGGAAGTGCACCTGACCCCGCCTTCACAAAGAGATCCGAAGCACGAGGATGTGGGACCTGAGCGACCGTGAAAACAGCAGCTGGCAGCAGGAGTCAGCACCAAGCACTTGAACGGAGACACCACTGGCAACCTTTTTTCCCGAGGCCCTCGTCTGGGAGAGGCCGGTGCAAAAACGCATCATCGGCCTCGAAGTCAGGAGAGAGGCCTCAGAGGTGGAAGAAGGCCACAGAGAGGCCGAAAAGGATGGAGAAGGCCGGGACGCATCAGGAGCTGAGACGAGATTCTCCTTGGTTGGGCTCTGCTGCTTGAGGCAAAAGCCACGGTTTAGGGTTTAGGGTTTAGGGAATCTGACCAAGCTGCTCATGCGTCTCAGCTCCTTGAAGACGTGGGTGATCACCACGCCTTCGGGATGCTCCCATCGAGTGGCCTGGGTCATGCGAGCGGCCGCGGCCTCCTGAGCGACCAACTTCTGGCCTCAGAAGATTTAGGGTTTAGGGTTTAGGGTTTAGGGTTTAGAGGACTTTAATCCCAAGGCCGCCAAGGCTCGGAGCAGCCTTTGGACGAGGCTCTCCGCACTCGCCGCCCCCTGCGGCGAGTGCTTGCAGAGGACCAGATAGGCCTTGGGCAGCAACAAAAAAATGACAGCAACAGACACGAAGACACCATATATTAAGAGGAGGGGCCAGCAAACACTCATCAGGAAGACCACTGAAGGCAGCGGAAGCATGCGGCCGGTAACGCAGCACCTCCATGCGCAGCTTGAAGAACAGCCATTGCTGCCGCTGCCCAAGGAGGACCCGCGGATCTGCCAGGGCGGTGCACAGCCCTAAACAATAAGACGCAACACCCTGAACCCTAACTTGTGACAGTGGCACCTGGCCTAAGTCAGGAGTGACCTGTGTAGCCGTGTTGGTCAGGACAGGCCGCCTAGCTCCTGTCCGTCTGGCCACTGGATCGTCCTCCAATGCGAGCGCCGCCGGCGTGAAGCCGGCCCCACGATGAGAGGCCATCGTGCCCTATGGAAGGGAGTCTCTTGAGTGGCCTTTGAACCAGAATGGAAGCAGCAGGTAGAAGTTGCTCAAGCTGTGGTCAAGGCACATGCACACATCGGGCAAACACACCAAGAGCGGTTTCAGAGAAAGTGAGGGCCAGGCGAAGCCGAATGCACAGGCAGGCCGCAGAGGATCTGTTGAGCACCTCAGCACTTGGCAGGATCATACCAGGCTGCTCAGTCTCCGGCAAGAGCCCTGATTGTCGAGAAGGCCTCCTAAAGGCAACCGGGTGCAGCACCGGCACCGTCGCACAGGCAGGAGCAAAAGAAGACCGCACTCATTGAAGTCCTGCCGATGAAGACAAGACAAGGAGAGCACGGAACGAAGCATCCGCCCTTCTTAGCCTCGCACAGAGAGGCCAGGATCGCTTCAGGACCTGGGAACATGAAACAGCTGCAACTCCAGAGCTGTTGGAAGTGCACCTGACCCCGCCTTCACAAAGAGATCCGGAGCACGACGATGTGGGACCTGAGCGACCGTGACAACAGCAGCTGGCAGCAGGAGTCAGCACCAAGCAATTGAACGGAGACACCACTGGCAACCTTTTTTCCCGAGGCCCTCGTCTGGGAGAGGCCGGTGCAAAAACGCATCATCGGCCTCGAAGTCAGGAGAGAGGCCTCAGAGGTGGAAGAAGGCCACAGAGAGGCCGAAAAGGATGGAGAAGGCCGGGACGCATCAGGAGCTGAGACGAGATTCTCCTTGGTTGGGCTCTGCTGCTTGAGGCAAAAGCCACGGTTTAGGGTTTAGGGTTTAGGGAATCTGACTAAGCTGCTCATCCGCCTCAGCTCCTTGAAGACGTGGGTGATCACCACGCCTTCGGGATGCTCCCACCGAGTGGCCTGGGTCATGCGAGCGGCCACGGCCTCCTGAGCGACCAACTTTTGGCCTCAGAAGCGGCTCTCCCTCTGGAACCAATGCTTTTAATCATGGAGTTCAGCATGTGAGCCCCGAAACCCTAGAGCCGCTTCTGAGGCCAAAAGTTGGTTGGGAGCATGTTTAAACTCCTCAACTCAAAACCCTCTGGAACCAATGCTTTTCATGGAGTTCAGCATGTGAGCCCCGAAACCCTTTTTGAGTTCAGAAAATTAAACATGCTCCCAAGGCCGCCAAAAATCGGAGCAGCCTTTGCACAAGGCTTGCGGCGCTCGCAGCGCCTGCTGGAGAGTGCTTGCAGAGGATCATGAAGGCCTTGGGCAGCAACAAAAAAACTTGACACGGACAGACACCCAGACACAGGTTCAGAAGAAAACCCACATATTAAGAGGAGGGGCCAACATGCACTCAACCGGAAGACCAACGAAGACAGCAAAGGCCTCTGGCCGATAAAGCCGCATCTCCAACCGCACCTTGAAGAACAGCCATTGCTGCCGCTGCAAAAAGAGGATGCGAGGATCTGGCAGGGCAGTGCAAAGCCCCAAACCCTAAATAAAACTCTAAACCCTAAACCCCAAACTAGCACCTGGCCTAAGTCAGGAACGACCTGTGTAGCCGTGTTGGTCCGAGTAGGGAACGGCCTAAGGCCGGAGCCACGAGGACAAGCCATGATGCAAGGGCTGAGGGGAAACCTGGAAGGGCCTTTGAACCAGTATGGAAGCAGCAGGTAGAAGTTGCTCAAGCTGTGGTCACTGCACATGCACACATCGGGCAAACACACCAAAAGCGGCTTCGGAGAAAGTGAGGGCCAGGCGAAGCCAAGTAAGTGCACGGGCAGGCCGCAAAGGATCAACCTGAGCACTTGGCAGGATCATTCCCGGGTCCGACTAGAATCTCTGAGTCTCCAGCAAGAACCCTGGATCTTCGAGAGGGCCTCCTAAAGGAGACCAAGTGCAGCACCCAGGTTTCAGGCCCCGACCATGGAAACGAAGACACCAGAAGGAGAGGCCCGGAAGCCCGTCCTGCACCATGAAGGGCTAAACATGCTGAGCCCATGGGCACCGAGGATCTCGGGACCCGGCCACCAGAAGGAGAGGCCTGGAAGCCCGTCCTGCACCATCAAGGACCAAACATGCTGAGCCCATGAACAACGAAGAGGCCTGGCAGCCCGTCCTGCGCCATGAAGGACCAAACATGCTGAGCCCATGGGCAACGAAGATCTCGGGACCCCGCCACGAGAAGGAGAGGCCAGCCTGCACTATGAAGGGTTGTAAGTTGAGGCAAGGTCGTAAAGCTGAGGGCTGAACTCTGCCACGAGAAGAGAAGCCAGCGAGGCAGTCCTGGAGCGACAAGGGTCAACAGGACTGGGCATGGGTAGGTCACAAGACCTTTGAGATGAAAGGTTGTGAGGTGAGAGTTGGATTTTGGGATGTTGGGTTTAGGGGGGACGTGCAAGTTTTGTTGAACTACTCATTATGAACTCCCAAGGCCAAAGAAGGGCTCCGAAAAAGATTATTCGTGGGTTTAGGTTATGTTATATATAGAGTGTACATACTGATTATTATTCTTATTGTTATTCTTATTATTGTTATTACTATTAGTATTATGATTATTGTTATTATTATTATTATTTTATTATTAAATACTAAATATTATTATTTCGTACTATTATTAAATTTAAATATCATTAATTAGTATTATTAAATTATATTATTGGTATTACGTATTCTAATTATATATGAACAATAATAAGTATGTACATATTATAATAATGTAATAAGAAATTAATTTAATAGTACATGCATTTTTTTCATATATTATACTATTAAATAGGAAACAATAAATTAAATTAAATTATTATTCTAGTCTATAATTCTTAGATCAGGAACCCATGGCATAACAGAGAGGCGATCTTGTTTTCCAAGCACACAGAAGAGTTCGGCCACTGCACCGCCTGCACAAGAAAATAAGAGCGGCCCGCAGAATAAGAGCGGCCACCCACAGCGCCTGCACAGGAAAAAGAGCGGCCCCAGAACCAGAAGAGCGGCCCTCATGTCGCCGCCACCCTCCTCCTCCGCACCACTCGGGTCGGCTTCCCCGTCCCCTTCTCGTCCTTGTCGTCCTTGTCATCCTTGTCCTCCTTCTTCTTCTTGTCCTTCTTCTTCGCGGGAGGGGACGACGACGACGAAATGGAGGACCTCTTCTTCTTCCGAGCGGCCTTTTTCTTCTTCTTCTTCCCCTTGACCTCCCGAGCGGCCTCCTCCAGGAGCGAATCAGTAGACTCGGAGAGGCCCGAAGCAGCGGAGAGGCCAGAAGCAGCAGAGTGACCGCCTTTGAGGAGAGCGGCCTTGCAGGGAGGCTGTGTTGAGTTGTGTTGAGTACCCTAGGGGGTTAAATATTATTTACATTACTAAACCCTGACCCCGAACCCTAAACCCCTAAACCCTAAACCCTAAACCATTTAAAGGGTACAGGAACTTAAAGAGGCCTTAGCTTGGAGGATCTTGACGTCCGCAGCAACAGAGCGGCGATGACTCTCCAGCCGACGCTGCTCCGCCTCCACCACCCGAGCGGAGCTCCGCTCCCTGAGATGAAAGATGTTTAGGGTTTAGGGTTTAGGGGACCCGGAGAAAAATTAAAAGGAATCTTTATTATTTTAATAAATTAAACTTTAAATCCAAGATGCAGGAGCTGCGTCACCAGACCGACCAACTGGGCGTTGTTGGGGTCTGGATGATGCACATTGTGCACGTGCACAATGGGAGGAGCGGCCGGAGCGGCCGGAGCGGCCGCAGGGGGTGGTGTGAAAGGCTCCCGCCGCACCGGCATCGGTGAGAAAGGGCTGCGAGAAGTGGCCGGCCGTTTAGGAGGGGCCGAGGATTCCGAAGGTGCCGCAGCAGGGGGTGGAGGCGGTGGAGGGGCCGCAGTTGCCGCAGCAGGGGCTGGAGGGGCCGAGGCTGCTGCAGAAGAGGGAGGGGCCCCTTCCGAAGCGGGAGCGGCCGTTGCAGGGGGAGCGGCTTTGGGAGCGGCCGGTCTGGGGGGTGGTGGAGCTTTGGCCGCCCCCCATTGTCTCACCCAACGGTCCCTGGCATATTGTTCCTCGGCTGTAAGGATCGCCAAAAAATAGTGGGAAAACCCTCAACCCTAAACCCTACTAATAACAATCCTTTAAAGTTTGCTCCGAAAACAACTTGTTTTAGTCAAATTTTTCATTTCGATTTAAGAGCCAAGTGACGCCATGCCTCTCCAGGTTGCGCCAGTACTCACCATTGGGCCCCTTTTTGCCGCCCATTGCTGCAACGGGTGCGAAATCAAAGGCCTAGCTCTTAGAGATGACCCATTACATGGCCCCATGCACTTAAAGTTAAGTGCGACATGTGATCTGCCAATGAACTTGAATGCCGGGACATGAGTCCGGGTGACTAAGTACGATGATGTGAGCTGCCAATGACATTAGGGCTTCAATGCCTGGAATTTCCTGCTCACTCTTAGCTGGATTGACCTCAAATGGCACATGCACGGAGTTTCGGCTAAGCATGTCCAGCATCACACTTGCCTACGACATCGGAATCAGCATGCACCGGAAACCTTAAAGACTTACTTACCCTCCATCTGTCCTGCTTTCTCGTCGGAGAGGCCCGGAGCAGCGCACAGAGAGGCCCAGCCTGGGCAGCAGAAAAGTCATGCATGTGGGAGGGTCATGGATTTAGCTGAGGAAAGGACCAGTAGCATGGCTCTCCAACTAGCAGGAGGCCTCAAAACCAAACCCTGAAACCTAAGGCCCGATTAAAGACCCCAAAGCCTAAACACTTACTGGCATTGGCTGTGAGATTTGGGGAATTAGGTTTAGGGGGTTGGTGTTGCCAGTGAGGTGTAGGACCTCGCCAAACCCAAAAATCCTAAAGCCGTTATCGTTGGCTTACACTTCAAACCCCCAAAAAACCCAAAGAAATAACTACCATTGTCTTAAACCCTTAAACCCAACATTAAAGCTGAAAGGGGTTTAAGAGTTTAACTTAAAAATTAAGGTTGTAGGGTCCAGGTCTTTAGGGTTAGAGATGCGGCACGTGCACAAGGGCAGTTTGGGTTTAGGGCTTTAGGGCTTTAGGGTGCTTTAGGGTGTTCGGGCTATTGTCGGGTTTGGGGTTAGAATTTACGGAAACATTGCAGGGGCTACTGGTCAACTCTAGCCATCCTTTAGGGTTAGGGTTTAGGGTTTAGGGTTTAGGGTTTAGGGTTTTAGGGTTTAGGGCTTAGGGTTTAGGGTTTAAGGTTTGGGATCCTTTAGGGTTAGGGTTTAGGGTTTGGGAATTGGGACAGGCCAAGGGGGAAACTGTTCAACTCTAGCTATCCTCTGATAAACTTTCGAAAGGCCAATGACAAACTGTTCAGTTCAACTCTAGCTATTCTCGGAGGGGCCTCGGACGATCGTCCTACCGGACGACCGTCCTATATCTTCGGAGGGCCTACTTCAACTTTAGCTATCCTACGAGAAACTTCGGAAGGTAATAATGATAAATTTGTTTAACTCTAGCTATCCTACAACTATCCCGGGGTTAGGGACTTAGGGAGAGGCCACGGGCGTCCTAGCGGACACCCTCGTCCTATCGGACGTGTGACCTGAGCGACCTAGCGGTCACTCGAGCGACCTAACGGTCGCTCAGAAAACCCGCCGAAAAAACCCCCTTCTGAAGAACCCCAGGCCTCCATCGACGACTAAACCTGAGTGACCTGGGGCTCCTGGCCCATCCAGGTCCCTCAAGTCGTCGCCGGCCACATGAGGAGCAAGAGGGGGGGCGGAGGCTTCAGGATTAGGGTTTAAGGGCCGGGGTCAAGGTTTAGGTGGCTGAGGGTTTCAGGGCCGGGGATGGGCTTAGGGCTAAGCTTTAGGCGGCTTAGGGTTTAAGGGCCGGGGTTAGGGCTAAGGTTTAGGCGGCTTAGGGTTTAAGGGCCAGGGTTAGGGCTAAGGTTTAAGCGGCTTAGGGTTTAAGGGCCAGGGTTAGGGCTAAGGTTTAGGCGGCTTAGGGTTTAAGGGCCGGGGTTAGGGCTAAGGTTTGGGCGCGGCTTAGGGTTTAAGGGCCAGGGTTAGGGCTAAGGTTTGGGCGGCTTCGGGTTTAAGGGCCGGGGTTAAGGCTAAGGTTTAACGTCCGGGGTTAGGGTTTTGGACTTAGGGCCAGGGTGTCGGGTTTGGGCAGTAGGGTTTGGGGTTGGGGTTAGGCGGGAGAGGCCAGTTTGGTTTGAGCTTGAAAGGCCTGAGGTGTTAATCTATCCCTATTATCTAGAAACCACCAAAACCCAGAAAAATAAAAAATGCCCGAAAGGCCAACCGAGTTCTGTATATAGGAGGATTCTACAGAATGTGGATAATGTAGATGTCGGCGGGGAGGCTCGCGGCAGTGCAGAGGAGACGACGCTGAATGCATTGGAAGGTTTTCCTGTCGTCTGTCGTGCGCGCGTGCGGTTGCTGTTTACAGCGCACCAGACGGAAGCGGCTTAGCCAGCAAACCAGCGTCGGCCAGCCGGCGGTAGCTGGCTTTCTGGGACGGGGACTGCAGGAAGAGGTGAGGCGAAGAACGGACTACTGTGTACTCGTCACTGCAGCAGGTATTCCCTGTAGGCAAA
>CAJNJA010039098.1:0-28264 GCA_905231915.1 Symbiodinium necroappetens | reverse complement strand
AATTCGTGGGTGTCGCGATAAGAGCTATGAGAGTGACCATGTTTCAAAGGTATCACACGCCTGATTGACAGAATGTGCTCTACCAACAACTCATTTACACTTCTGCCTTGCAGAGTCTACAGTGTATGTCTACTTCAGAGTGCTCCGCCTCACTCTCAACTTTGTGGCTCAAGAAACTGCCATGAGCCAACAGCTTACGACTTAGCTGTAAGCGTCTGATTCAAGAGTCCGAGCCATTCTCGCTGCACAGATCTACGACTGAGCCCTATCTGTGAAAAGAGAGTGTCAGTGCGTGTGCTTGCAAGGGGTCGTTAGTGAAGTATCAACTTCTACCTCAACAATTGGCACCCACAATCAATATGCATAAGCTCGGTGAGGTGAGCTACCAAGACAATATCAGCAACAAGCCCTCACGCAGGTCATCAGCCGTAGGCTTCGCTTACGAGAGATTAGTCGCTGATCAACATCACCCAAGGTGACATCTGGATCAAGTGCAGATACGACTATGACGTTTGGGGGCGGTGAGATCGCGTTACCGGCAGCTGGAGAGTCCATTGCCGATGACCCAGTGGCGGTGTCCGTTGACAGTATCACCACGGAAGAGGAGAAGGCAAAGCCTTCAGCCTCCTCGCCGAAAAACCCCACAAGAAAGGCGAGATCTTCGCCGAGGATGACTACACCGTCTCGTCCATCTTCGGCAAACCCAAGAACGAGAGTAACCGAGAGACGGCCGTCCAAAACGGCGATTCAATGTTTGCAATCGACCCTGAAAGTGAGAGATCGTGAACCAAGGAGTCCGGAACAGAGAACGACAAGATCCTCAAGAAGCTCTTCGAACAGATCTTTGCGATCTGAATCTGCTCAGGGCAGAGAAGGATGCTCCCCTTCGCCGTTGGCGAGGGTGCAATCTTCGCTTGATGCGGGTTTGCGGAGCCGTTCGTTGAGCCCGAACGTAAATTCAGATGACGCAATGCTTCAACTGGACGACGTACCTTCAGGTCTTCCGATCGAGGACATCTCCCGGAGCAGCTATCCCATGTACGATCCTACCGTGCAACAGATGATCATTGCACAGTCCGAGATGCAAAGGTTTCATGAGACGGAAATCCGCCGTCACCAGGCAAATGTGCGGGCGCTGATGCAGAAGATCTCGGAGATGACCCAGGAGGACCAAGGCTCTACCATGAGAATTGAGGAGTTGGAACGCCAACGCAGCATGCTGCGGTCAGCTATGGCGCATATGAATCAAGTGCATCAAGAATCAAAGACAGAGCACGAAGTCGCGCTGATGCGGATTGAAGAGGTGAGCCAGAGTCAGCACCATGAGCTTGCAGAGTCGTTGTCGAACCAATTCAGAGGATGGAGCCCTTGCGCAGGCTCATCTCGGCGGCTGAGCTGCTGATAGACGCGGTAGATCTGCTGGAGGACCAGCAGCCGGTTCGATTCACTGGGTCAGTGATGGAGTCCTCAGCTAGTTCGTGAAAGCCCTGCGCCAAAAGGGACAGGAAAATCCAAGGGCAAGCCCAAAGGAGAGAAGGGCAAAGGCGACAAAGGTCGGTTCGACAAAGGAACAGGCAAGGAAAAAACAGTGAAAGGCGATCGAGCATGTAGTCCCCCAGTTCGGCGCGACGATCAACGGCGTCGAAGGTAGAGCGTAACCGATCGAAATAGTCATACGTATGGTGTCTTTTCTGGTGGATCCGGTTGAGCCTCCGCGAGCATTGTTGATTCGACCTAGAGTTAATGTTCGTGCCGACTCTGATGGTGAAGCGGCGATTAGATACCATTTCCACCGCTTTCCTCAGCAATGCCTTGTCCTTGCCGAAGCTGAGAAGACCCACAGGGGTGCAATGGCTGGCCATGGTATTTTCCTCGTGTGTCTATCTCTCTTCACTGACATTCCATGCTGCCGAGCTGCTGCTCTGAGCGTTCAATCAAAAGCACAAACCCCGAGCATGGATTACACAGATCTGTCCGGTGCATCCCGACATGGTGCATCGCTACAGTTCTGGAATTGCATAGGCTGCGAATGTACAGTGTGAAACATATGCCTGATCAAGCACCAAGAATCGACCCATCTCCAAAGGTCTCTGTGCTTGAATATCTGAAATCTTCCGGAAGAGGCATGGCTCGACGTACGATCTGACCCTTTTTTTAATTCCGCATCTCTCAAGCGTGAGCTCGCGTCGACGGGGTTGTGATTTGTCACCGAGTAGTGTGCACGTAAATTTTGGCTGCTTGTTACGTCTCATGCCAACTTTGTCTCATTCGCAGCTTGACTGCTCAAAACGTGTCCAGCAAAAGGCCGCTAGTGCGTAGGATCGCTCTAGCTTTATTTCTTAGCTGTGCAGTTAACCTTACGGTGCTATATTCCAACGGGACCTCAAGCTTTGCCCTGCTTCTGCAGTTGCCTTGCCTGCTGGGTATACGATTGGTTGCGCCTTGTTTTGTAGAGTTAAGTAGATTCTTCTGCTTTTCACATAATGAAATGCATGCATACACATATATTATATATGTACATATTGTTGGTTCAGTTGAATGATTTGTGCAGGCTTGGTGAGCTAGAATCAGTCTTGCATGCACTTGAGATTGATCACATGAACCATGTTGCGTGCCCGCAGTGCACCCAGGAACAAAAAACTAAGACGACAACTGAGCCGCACCGAGGAACAACAAAAGAAGCACAGCCAAAACAGAGTCAAGCCAAGCAGCACCAAACCGAGCCGCACCCAACAAAACAGGAGACCAGATGCGTTAAAACACCGAAACATAGCCCAACACCAGACAAACTGAGCCAAGCCAAACCAAAGCCGAGCCATGCATGAGAAACAAAGCTCGTCGCTCCGCCCAAGAGCAGAGCTTGAGGTTGAAGCTTGCATTGCTCCTTGTACGGTAGCAACGAGCCAGCCGAGCAAACCCACCAAGAGTAAGCCTTCCAGTAGACGGATATAAGTGACGGTAGCTTGTAGCACTTTTTCAAAGTCGCATTGTGCACAGCAGGACGAGCTGGGCAAGGAAAAAGATGCATGCCAGTCTAGCGCAGCACTCAGTTGCAAATATCGCATGGGTCGAGTGGTCTTGTGCGGCAACCGGGTTTGGATGTGTCGGTGACGATGGTAGTTAGCATGGTGTTGCAAGACAGTATCCCGCGTTTGCACTGTGCAAAAAGTCTGAAACTTCACGACACGCTTTCGTTTTGCTGAGACGGTGACGCAGCATATGGTTCGGCTGAACAGCACATGTGCGAGTGAAGAGTGTGGTCTGACGCATGGAGCTCAGGATCCGCAAGCGCCTTCGTAGATGTCCTGCAGGCTCATCGAGAAGTTGGATCTACCGCCGTACAACTTTTGGGAAATGCTGTGCCGTTGCATGAAGGGGAGTGGCATCAGCACCGACACCCTCTCTCTGGACATGACGAATGCCTTTGCCGGCGGCGAGGCACCGTCGGGCAGATTGAATTGCGCCACATGACTCTTTTATTTTCATGTCGTCGTGGTGTCTTCTATTTTGTTATTACATGCGCGCTTGCATTAACAACACCTTTAATGTAGCTTTCTGGCCAACAGCATGCAACACGCATTTTCGGTCAACGACACAAATCTGAGCAGCACCGGAGAAAAGGTTCGTCTCTCTTTTAAAGGTTCGTCTCGTTTTCATGCCTGCATGCTGTTAATGAAGCTACATGAATAAATAGAGAACGGAGCAAGTGCTCGAAACGGAGCCAGTGCTCGAAACGTTCGTGCTCATCCAGCAGCAAAGCTTTCGGCCAGGGGCATCGCCGTTTCTTGACACCTCGCTGCTACGACTATACACACGAAGCTCCCAACACCAAGTTCTTGAGCAAAGTGCCCCTTGTTTCGCCCAACACTGCCAGCCAGCATATGCAGCCAGTCATACAGTCGCGATATCTTTCGGCAATCGCAGGATGCTGTCGAATCTCTTTTCGTGCTCGTGCGAACACACATGGCGGTGTCGACTTGGGTGCCGGGAAGGTAGGGTTTGCGTATGGCCAACTGCAGACGGAAAGCACAGGTGTTGGAAATCCTGGTGACGGCCATAACCATGGACGGTGCCTACATAGAAGGCCGTGATGCGATTTCGGCTTTCCATGCTCGTGCTCTGTAGTCCTTGCGTCAACACGAAAGGTGCCGGCTTCTGGACAGCGCTAGGAGAGAACACGGCAACGCACCTCGTTCTCCAGCTTGATCGGGTTCGGCAGCACGGCCCGACTTTAAAAGCACACCGTGACACCTTCCCGTCTTTTTTGTCCGGGCCTTCACGAGCTGAGGTCGGTGATCGATGTCTACCAGCCTCCAACGAGCTTCCGCACCAGTGACCGCCAGAGTCAGGACACTAGCTGCAGCTCTCTGGGGGATGACGTGGATAAGAGCTGCTGTAGCGTCTGCATGCGTCTGCTTCATACTGCCTGCAGGGCGTGTAATTTTTCATTCGAAGGAGGAGGTTGTCCTTGGAGTCGGAGATGGATGGCTGGATGTGCTCGCTTTGCAGCTCAGTCCAACAAGTGCGCCTTCGCCCAGTGGGGTCGTGTCTCTGGTGTCCGATGTCTCTGGTGTTTGAGGCAGCCTTGTGCTCCTCCGATGAGCCACAAGGTCAAGCGGACTGAGACTGACCACGCTTGCATGCGGTGGTTTGTTTTCAGCATCTTTCAGCCTTTCAGCACATGCCGTTTTCCATTTGCAGGTGATCGTCGATGCCGCGCAAATGGTCATTGCCTCAGTTGTGCAATCTGGAACTGACACGGCTTGACACAGCCACGCACATTTCTGATCCGAGCACCAGGTATCTGCCGTTTCAACCCCCAGTCCTTTTTCAAGTCCGCTGTTCTGACAAGTGAGGTGGCACGGATGTTTTACACGTATTCGCTGGAGAGTGTGACGAGCTACCGTATTGTCACGGCAGAGGCCAGGGCCTGGGGTTGCTGGTGCGAAATGCTGGGTGCTTGATTCATGGACCTGAAGGCTTATCCTCAGAACTTCGACGTGAGCGTGGAATATCTGAGCTCTCCCGCCCCGGTGATTCTGGGGTTCTCAGTGGCCGCTGGGATGCTTTGGCCTGGAATCGTCCCAACTCTGTGCCCAGCTTTGGGCAATGGGTTCTCTCGACCAAAAATGCATCCCCTACTGTGCTTCCAGTGTAGGTCATGTTGCCAACAACTCCGATGAAGCCTCGAGTTGCTGATGACCGGTTGCTGTACTTCACAACAGACGCTCGGAACAGGGTGCCAGGGGATCCTGTTTTGGCACAGCCCTTGTCATCCAAGCACCAAGGATTTCGTGGACGTGGGCTATCACCAAGCGGATATGCACACGCTGCCAAGTGAGGACAGGGTGTGGACGTATCGTTTTGAAGACCTGAACCTGACTTTGACCGAATCTGACTGTGCCTCGTCGCTGTCCCAGGCAGTGGACCGGCAGATCTCGTTGATGTGGCGCTGGGATCTCGGGAAGCTGCCCAACCGGACCATCAGGCTCGTCCTTCATGGGATTATCGTTTATGCTTGCGGCCAAGCTGTCGTGGCTCACTGGATGCATAAGGGGAATCTTTGACAAAGCTGCTCGTCTCTGCGTTGCAGGATACACGTCGACCCGACAGTACCGCTCCGCTGGCAAGCCTGGGTCAAAGAAGGTGTTGAGGCATCGTTCGGGCGTTTCCGTGTAAGTTTCGGCCCGGTTTAGTAGGCCGCTTATTGAGCAAGTAGGTGTCTTTCCCGACTGATTTAGTGACGCGTCCCTGCTTCGCGACACAGCGGTGAGCCCGCACGGTGGAGGCCTGGAATTCGGCCTTCGCAACACTGCGAATGCCTTCGGCAGTGAGAGCCAAGAACCTACAGATCCCATATACCGAGCTTGGCAGAGCTGGCAGCATGCATAGTCAAGGGGTGCAGCGTAGGGGCAGAGAGCAGCGAGAGTGCTTCGAGGCTGTTCTGCCTTCTGACGATGACTGGCCGCAGGACTACAGCATGGCCCGGGCCCCTGGACCTGGACTGTTAGCCTGTTGGCTCCTCAGAGCTGAGGCCGATGCACGGTACAACACGATCTACTGGTCTCTGTCTGATGACATCTCCAGTGAAGGCGATGCTCAGGCCAGGGGCTCAGAACGGTCCCATACTGTGAAGTTTGGTTCGGCCTGGGGCGGTGCTTGTTTCGCGGCCATATTGCCAGGGCGGAGTGATTGTGCGGGGTGCTCGGGTACTGGGGTACCGACAGCTGGGGTGCTGCTGTTGCGATGTGGTGGGGCAGTGTTCTAGCCTTGGTGGCCAAGCTTCGGTGCAGCGTTCCGTGTTAGGAGTTTGGCATCAAGGCCTGCACTACCGGCAGCCGCGGCACCTGCAGAATAAAACGGCAAGCAGCAGCAGGACCCCATAACACTGAAAGCAGCAACCGGCAAGGCCCCAAAAAGCAACAGCCACAACAACGGCAATTGTCCCAGCGGTTTTTGCCGTTGCAAGCACAGCAACTCTCCACAACTTCCTCAAACACCACCACTGGCGCCATCGCTGCTCCCTGGTCAATGTCCAAACACACGAATAGCGACTTGAAGAGCGAGACTTCAGCAAGAGAGGAAGAAGATCAACGACATTGAGCGGAACAGCAGCAGTTGGGAGCAACCCCTGTAGACATCTTTGCACTCGGTGCACCGTGCGTAGTTGGGATTCCTGCCACTTCTGCGGGAACCTGTGGGAGTCGGGCACATCCGCTGCTTTCCTCCGTCCAACAGCCACGGGGCTGCTTTTCATTGGTTCTTGTATGTTCTTGTTCTTTCGGTTTTGGTGCAAGTTTCTTCACCATGCCCTGCCCGGCGAGCCTTTCTTCGCTTGTGAGGTGGATCCGAGAACCGGTGAGATTATCAAAGCCGACATCCGCATGGGCAGCGGTCAGAAAACTCGGCTTCCTCATTTTGGCGAGAGGTGCAGCGGTGAAGTGTGACTTTCTTGTCTTGGTAAGGCTGGGTGTGGGCTTGGCTTTCTGAACTTGATCTCCTGGCGGCCAACACTACTCGGGAGGATCGCCTCGCTCTCTTGGGCCAAGGCCAGACTCTACCAGGGGGTGCTTAGCTCTCACGTGCCGCGACGTTTGCGCTGTTTTTGAGGTTGCGGAAGCCAAAACAGCGGAGCACAAACATGCTTTTTTTCATCGTTTATTGTCCCATAGCCGATAGCGTGCAGCCAATGCCCGTAGCGGATGCCTCAATGATTTGTCTCATTCCCTCGTGCATGTTCAGTCTTCATGCATCAATGGCAACAGACGGAGAAGGCTCGAGGGCAGAACGAGCCAGAAAGTCTCTCACGCATTCTCACGCCAACAAGGCCATTGTTGATAATGATTCGTACGAAAACGTCACGCATGGTAGAAATCAAGCGCAGTCGGGATGATCTCCTTTCGGGTGACCTGCCCAGGTCTCGGCCTCTCTCGGTATTTTCTCTGTGCAACCGTCGGCGACACGCGGTGCGACACGCGTTGGTGCAAAGGTTAGGTCTCTCACCCTTGCCTAGTCGGTGAACTGTTTTTGGTTTTATCTCGGTGTTCGTCGGAAACTTCGTGAGTCAAGGATGGCCAAAAAAGATACCACTTCAGAAGCTGCTGAGCTTCCGTTTGTGATGCTTTCCCTGCATTTACAACATTGCCATGCACAGCAACATCACGCCCTGCATCCATCTCGTTCGTTGCCTCGTGCTGAGCATGTCGGTCCAAGAAGCATAGAGGCAACGACATGCTGGATCAAATGTCGAAGCTGCTCCAGCATTGAATCTGGTCGCTTCAGTCTCTAACAGCCTGCGAGATGAAGCGGTTCTTTGGAGTGTGCAATGCCTTTGGTTGCTGCAATGCTCTACCCCTCTGATCTGAGTCATTGACGGAGTTTGCGACAGCGTCTTCATGAATGCCGTCTGCAGGTGTGGTGAGTGGGACGCAGCCGCTCAAGCGTTCAAGAAGGCAAAGATTTCTTTCCCGGCTTGGGTTCTGGTCGACGTAGCGTAACCCACTGAAGACACAACTGCCCGGCCGTGGTGTGGTAGCGTGGTGCCGTAGACCCGGGCCCCTCCCTGGTGACCTGGCAGGCCAGCGGGGCGGTCGAGGCGGCCGACAAGGTCCATGCCACTCAGAAAAACACAAACAGAGTTGGGACTCTCGCTCTTCGTTTTCTTGGGTCTGCCTGTCCGGCGAACCGGTCGTTCTAATCGCCGAGGCATGCACAAAAGTCGCGGCACACGAAGATCCCTCGCGAGGTTCCCGAGTCTGGCGAGACTTCCGAGGCTTGGCAAGTGTACAGGCGACAGGCGGCCGGTGACAATCTCTGAACAAGTCTGCGAGGGCCCCGTGCAGCTGCCACGACATGGTGTTCACGCGGGGCCGCTGCTGCTCTCTGCAGGGCAGCCGCTGACCACACCGCAACTCGAGGTGTAGCTGCTAGAAGTACTCCTTCGGGTTTGCTTGTTGGTGCCGGGTCATCCATTTCTGCATTTTGCAGTGTGGGCTGTGACACGCCAGCTTGTGTGGCAGGTCTTGATGGGAGAAGGCCTGAAGAGCGTGGTGATGCACGAAATGGGGCACATCCTTGGCTTGAGGCTAGCGGGCTGGTGCTTTGGGAGATGCTGAAACGAGGTTGCTGTCCGCTTTCAGGCACAACTTCAAGGGGAGCACCTCCATCGCTCAGAACTGCTTGGAGAATCGCAGCTGTGCCTCGCTGCACTGTAGGGGCCATTGGGGCCCGGGGGGGGTAAGTAAGCTTCGACCGCAGAAAAAAAGAGATCTGAAGGTAGTGCTTAGTACAAAGAACAAGAGGTTTGAGACGAGATGTCTCTGAATCGTCTTTCCTCCCTCAGCGAGGCACCGCCGTCCACGGGCTCTCCGCGAGTGCTTTGGTGCAAGTCCTGAGATTAGCCTGGACTTAAGGGAGCTGTAGAGTCGTAGTTGCGGAGCTTTGTGCCTCGCAGCATCCCCCCAAACCTGCAACATAAAGGCCCCATCCTCCAGGCATCATGGACTATTTGCCCATGAACTTGCCGGAGCCGGGGCGTGAGCCCAACTCCGTTCACATCTTCCCACCGACCATCGGCGCTTACGACTCCTTGGCTGCATTTCATCAAGCTCCGATAATCTCGCTGGAAATCGGAATCGCGCTGCTCCCAGACTCCAGACTGGCCTGGTTGCTGAAGCTTCGTCCCAAACTTTTGCACGTGCCACGCTGGCATCGACGACGATTTCAGACGACTGTGCAATTTGCAAGGGCTACAATTACTGGCTGCCGCTGTTTTCTCCAAACCTTGCAAAGCTTCTTAGGAGTCTTAGTAGGACAGTTGAGCCGGGTAACATGACCTCGAAGACGGCTCGTCGAATCTACTCGGCTGCGGCCACCCTTCTCAGGGCTGCTGTCTTTTCCTTCCAGCGATGCTACAAAAAACATGTGCGAGGTTAGGGGATTTTCCCGTGGCTGCAAGTGCAGAAGTGGGGTTGCTTGTTTCCAGCCAGTGGGGTCTATGATGAATCTCAGGACAAGCTCGCCATCCGCTATGGGTACTCCGAGCCTTCCGAATCGCCCACAGAGGCTTTCTATGGGCTGCCCAGAAGAAGCTAAAACAAAGCCATGCATGGCTCTGGCTCGAAACCTCCAGCCGTTTGTCCATCTCAGGCTCGCGGCGCTCTTGGAGGAAGCGAAGGCTTTCGATGTCTGCTACGATGCAGACGAGGAGTTGGGTGAGGATCCCTTCTGCATGACCGAAGACCTTGGCGAGGACCCAAGAAGCATCTACAATCGCTAAAAGTGGAGATCCGTTCACCGTCGTTGCCAGGACCCTGTGGCCTTCCACGAAAAGCGCTTGACTCGAATTGCACGAGTGCAGGGCGAGCTGCACAAGCGCTACGTGCAGGCTCCGCGACAAGTGTGCAAACCACAAAGGCAAATCAGCAGCTCTTTGAGACCGCTGCCTGTGAGATCCAGAGCAAACCTGAATGCTGATTACGACAGCACTGGCCCCACGACAGTTTGATACCTGGCCTGTCGCAGTGTCGTAACAGAAGCAGTTTGCTATGTGAAACGTTGCGAGGCTGATGGACCCTGGCGCAATTATGGCAACTCATTGGGCTCGCTGCTGAGGCTTGGCCGGGTGAGAAGCCAGCCGAGTTGGTTTTGCAGCTCTTATCCGTGTTTTGCATCGTCCTGCCAACTGAGTACCCGAAGCTAGCTTCTTCACTTCGTTTGTGCACTTGCCGAAGCAATCTGCACAATGTTGCACAGCAGCTTTTCCAATCAGAGCTGCCAGATTCAAGATCAGAAGAAGAGATCTGGATTGGTTGCCTTCCAGTTCTGAATCTGAATCAGCATTGACTGGCCTGTGCTCTCGAACGAGTGTAATGGATCCAGGCCAGGGGCTTATGTCGACAACTGCGTTCGAGTGCTGCTGCGCTAGCGAATGCTACCTCTGTCGACTTACAAGCGGCCCCAGAGTCTTGTCCCGCGTCTCATCCCGGGTGTGTGTTTGCGCCGGAGCTTTGCCTGACAGGGAAGCAGAGGTCGCCGGTCTCAGATGCTTCGCTGCACTTGTTTTTGAGCGGATTCGACCAGGCGTTTGGCTTGACTCCTCGGAGGCCTTATACCCTGGGTGGGCGGAATCCGGAACAGCTACGCCCACCGCGGTCCAGTCTGGAATGCATCAAAGGCCAGATTGAAGCTGCCTTCACCATGTGATGGTTGTTGCGGGCCTGTCAAAGAAACCTAGTGAGGCCCGCCGGCCGGTGCCTCTTCGGATGCAGCGTCGGGCACTGGAGGCTTGGACGTGCATCAAAACGTGCACGCCACTCGAAAGCTAGGAAAGAAGGAAGTGGAGTTGCTCGCCTTCCTTTCAAGCAAGCAGAGGGACTGCCCTCTCCTCACAAGACTTGACCAAGAACATTGTTCCCCTTGGTCAGTTGCAGGATGGGCTCCCCCTTTGCAAGTCCACTTGCAAGTTGGGCTGTGTCCACTTCAGTCGTGGGCTACGCTCTTTTTTAAGCAGTGATGCGTCCAGCTGTAGGTAGTCCAGATAGCTACTTTAAGCTTTGGATTGGAAGTAAACCAACACATCGGCAATCTTGAGCCGCATGCACCCTCGAGTCGAAACAAACAACTTCAAACCAACACTATTACGAACTCAAATCCCCCACTGCCATATTTCATGTGAGCAGCCAAGATTCCGGAAGTGCGAGTGCAGGGGTTGCCGGGGTTGCCCTTTTGTGCTGTCGCTCTGCCGGGCCTCGGTGAAGAAGAGCTCAGATGGGATTCTGGGACTGGGGCTTCAGACTTCGGTGATGCGAGTCTCGGAGAGTCGCGTCGGCACGGGATCGAGCAGAGGTAGAAGTGAGCCTTGCAAGCAAAGCGGTCTGCAGGCAGTGCTGAAACTGCTTCGACCCGATGCTGCTGGCCTCCTGCCGCCAGCAGAGGCCGGACAAGGGTGCCGGCTTTCAGCAAACACAGGGTCTCTTAGAGCCTCAAGAATCGAGAACGTGCCTTAGCCACGACAGTTTCTTGTCGGGGGCTTGGGTGTTTGAAACGTGTCGGGGATTAAGCGCGCCCTCTCAAGAATCTCCAAAGCCTCCTCTCTGTGATCCAAGGCGCTGCCGTTTGCAGTGACTGGAGAGGTGCGTCCTGTGCAGACCAAGAGCTGACAGCCCGTCGCAGCCCCTCGCAGTCTCGCATTCTTTTTCAGGAGGATTCCCTGAAAAGCCTGGACCTTGTACGACTCTCTGAGAAACTTGGCCGGAGTTCGAGAGTTGTTTTTCTTCGCTGCTCTACGCATCTATCTTTCCAGCTTCTTGCCCTTCCCACATCTGCTCGTCTACCCGTCTACGGACCTGCTTCCCTGTTTGTTTCTCTCCCGCCCGGCTATCGATCTTCCTGTCTTTCTCCCGATCTGTTCAAGTTCTTTCGCTGATCTGAGACTGAGGAACCTCATCAAGAAGCTGTTGGCAAAGCTGTTGTCGTCCAAGCGCTTGTTGCAGGTCCGGAAGCAGGAGCCGTCGAAAAGTAGTTTTGCAATCTGAGCGCCCTAAGCCCCAAAGCCTCAGCCAGGAGCTGCTCGTGGCTTCCGCGACCCCACAAAGCGCCGCTTTGCTGCAGAAACGGGGCAATCTGCTCGAGGTTGCTTCCTCTGCCTCTTGCCTTGAGAAAGGAGGAAGGCACACTGAACATTCTTGCATTCACTCAGTCAAATGCCACTGCAAAGCTCAAGCAAAGCGTCGGTGTTTGCCACGAGTCGGCGCGGTGCAGATGCCACACAGGTGTTGCCCGGTGGTATTTCAGTCGAGTATCGAAGCGGCTGTCGTGGCATTATTGCAACGTTCAATCTCTCCAACTCCGATACTGGAATGTTTCGATTGCTGGGTTTTGAACATGTCGTGTTTCCTCGCACCAAAAAGTGACCGAGACACAGTTGTGCGTGCCACCCAAATTCCAATGATGTCTGCTTTGGGGAACCAATGTTCACAGAGTTTTGACAACTCCATTCGCTGGATGAATTTTCGGGTTTGGGGTTTGCAGCTGGAGGCTCGTTGCGTCGTTTGTGTGGTTGAGCCTGTATTCATTTCGAGCCGGGCAGGTTTGCCGTTTGTCGTTTCCCACCGTAAGTCCAGATGTACATTCAGCTTGCCATCCCCTGGCCTTTTCGTGGTTGTGTATCTTTCTGGGGCTTTAGAGTTTGCCATTCTCGATTCCTGTCGGGTCTAGTCCTTGCTACTCCAAGCCCTGTTTCTGGTTTCGGGCTTGTCGCCATCTAGCCATTTTTGAGTTCTTGAATGGCAAAACGCGCGCCAAGTGGTGACCATCTACTGGTCAGCATTGCACGGTTCACACTGCTTTCGGTTTTCGGGTTTGGGATGCCCAATCACACGAAAAACGGAGAGTAACGAGAGAAGGAGGGAAGAGTCCTGCCATTCTCCTCCAGCAAAGGCATCTGACGGGGCTGATGCCCTGACTGTGGAGGAGTTCCTCACCAGGCGAGATAGGTTGTTGCCGAGCTCAGGGTCCTTCGCCTGACCTGGTCAGGATGAGCGATGGAATCTTGGGAGGTTTCCACTTGGACAGCCATCCAGAAGCTTCGGCCTCGCTGACAGCAGCGCCTGGGATGGTCTTATAGCGGTGTGCGTCTCTGAAGAACCCGCTAGCATGTTTTGTCTCAAAAACTCAGACCCGACTTTCTCTACGTTTGCCCCTCCCAGGAAATGACGCTTCAGCTGGAGTTTGTTCGGAGCATGACCGCGCTGTTCGAGAAGGCTGCGAGCCATGAGTCGAAGTTTGGTTGTCGTCATACTCGGATATAGAGCTCAACCAACTCCCGCTTCAAACGCCTGTTCAGTCATTTCCCATTAACAATTCTTGTCGTGAGATGCTCGTCATGAACCTTACAGGTGACGCCGTCCTCAAGATGCCATGCTACTAGTGCTGCTACTGCTACTGCTACCGCTACTTCTACTGCTGCTACTGCTGCTACTATTGCTCCTGCTGCTGCTACTGCTGCGCCTGCTGCGCCGCTGCTGCTCCTGCTCCCGCCCCCTGCTAGTCCTGCTCCTGCTTCTGCTGCTGCCGCTACTGCTTCTTCTACTACCTGTAGTACTTATTGCAACTACCGCGCCTATTACTACATCATGAAGCCGGTGCTCACATAGGCGTTTTTTTTGGTAGGACCGCGAATGCCGTTCCTCCCGCACAGATTTCGTGTTCGTGAAAGCTGTTGGTCGGTTCTATCTATACGCCTTTAGCCTTTAGCCTCACCATGGGTGTTGCCCGCATAGCGGAACACGTGACTGACTTCCTAAGCATGGAGCTGAATAATTTCTGCCGTTGCCCAAGCTGATGGACATTTTAGGGGTGGTTCGCTTCTTTCAGGGTGCCGTTTCCTCCAACATCTTTGGACTCGGTTGTCCCTTCTACTGCACCCCTCCTTCTCTCCCCTTACTGGCCCTTTGCTTCGTCGTGGGAGTGCTCACCGGGGTCGGCGGCTGTGTTTGGATTTCCTTTCGACTTGGACTTCTTTCACTTCCGGCCTTCCCTTGCCCTCCTCCTTCAGCTGCCCCTGTTGGACTTGGCAGGCTGCAAGCGTATGCAAGAAGGCTTTGACCAGCTGACTCAGGTCGGGATACAAGTTGGCAACTGCACCGTGACCGTCTCTGGGCCGCTCCCTGAGGTGCTGCCTTTGCTAAACCACTTGCAGGCCTTCGGGCCAGAGGCAGGTGTCTCCGGGCCTCAAACTTGCGAACCGTTGCCCGCCTCACCACCTGCAGCACGCACCTTGCCCGTGGCCCCTGGGCCCCCCTCAGGTTCCCTAGTGCCGGCTCGGGGACCCTAAGCCCCACCCAAGGTAGCGCGTCAGTCCCTGTTGCACAGGACCCCTTGCAGGGCTCCAAAGCCCAGGCACCGGCGGCCTGCTCCAGGTCCGACCTAGCTGCCTCTCTGCCACCTTGCCCCCGACAGTGGCTGGATCGTGCGGGAACCCTTACCGCTGCTGCAAACCTTGACGGGAGGGAGCGCATTCTTCGCGCGTGGCAAGCTGGAGCCTGGGCACGATTGGTGCTACAGGGCTTGATTGCATCTCCGGCTGCGTCCAAGCAGCTGAACATCCCCTCTCGGTATTACGCTGTTATCGGTGGGGAGAACACTCGCCCTGCTCTGTATCGGTCTTTCAAGGACTATAGCCGAGCCTTGGGCCCCATTGAGGCCTCACGTGCTGTGTCGCACGCCTTCCCCACCGAGCTCGAGACTCAGGTCTACTGTGCTGCTGCCCACGTGGAATGGCCACTACTGCCATTGGGGCCCCTGGCCTAGAGGAGGTCCTCCTTTACGAGCCCAGCCACCAGCTGTACCTCTACGAGCACCCTTCGGCCGATGGAGACGGCGTACAGGAGTGCATGGCCGTGGTTGTGATGAAAAGGGATCATGGGCTCCTGCTTGGTGTCCCTCGCGGTCTCCTCGCCGATGCCGAGGTCGCTGCAGGGCTGGCCGCTCCAATGGAGGAGCTGCTTGGTCCCTCTACTGTGGTTACCTGCGATGCCGCCTCAATGGTAGATGGGGCTTTGGTCAAGCACCCGGGCAGGTTGCTAACCATCACCCTGGTGGACGTCTCGGCCGAGGCCCCTTGTGCGACTTACACCCATGGAGCCGGACGAGCCGCCGGAATTGCTTATCACCTTCGACTCGGGCGCCCCCCGAGCGCCTGCCCGATCCGGGGTCTTTGGCTGCTGCGGCCCAGTCTTGGACTACAGACCCCTCGGCGTCCACTCTCGAGCGGGTCACCTTTTACAGTGCCGACGAGGCTCCCGCCGCAGCCGCCGCGGACCCAGCAAAGAAGGGCGGAGCGAAGCTCCACCTTTCCCGCGCCGACATGGAGGCATCTGCACCGAAACCTGGTATTGGCTCCGCCGAGCAAGCCCAAGAGGCCCTCAGTTGCAGGCCTGGCTTCCCAGCTGGAGACGTTGATGGGGGTGCTCGCTGCCTGACGGCCCGGCTGGATGGAATGGACCAGCGGCAGCAGGAGCTAAGCCACTTAGTGTCTACAGGGGCCGCGGCTCCTCTCCGACGTCCCTTGGGGGACCCCCTGAGTTCGACTGCAAAGGTGCCGCCTATGGCGAAGCTTGGCCCTCCACCTTTGGCCAGGCGGCCCCTCTCGCGAGCTGCTTGCGAAGCCGAGGAGGAAGCAAGGGAGGCAGAGGACTTGGAGGTGGACCCGGCTCCGCAAAACCCTCTGGCACAGGCCATGCTTGCACAGTCCCAGGCCCTCACCAGTCTTGTTCAGCAGTTGGCCACCGGAATTGCCGACCCGGTTTTGGACTTAGGCGCTGCTGGTTCGGTGGGCGTGCGTGGGGCGTCCCAGCGGGCCCCCCTTTCAAGACGAGCTAGCCCAAGGCAAAGGTGTCTTCTTTCGCCAGGTATTCGGATGGCCCCTTCTCAGGTCGTTGCTGGGTCGCCGGCGCGCATGCTGGAGCAAGGGCTCACTCTGAGCCGGTACTGGGAACGGTTCGGTGGGTGGTCAAATGCTCGCGACATGGCCTTGGTGGCCTACCAGGTGGGCCTCATCTTCGACGCCATGATGGCCGAACGCTACGAGCTGGCAAAGGACCACCTGGCCCTCCTGGCTGTCAGTCTAGAGCAGAGCTCCTTGGACGGCTCCCGCATGGACATAGGCTACCAGCTGACTTGTTCATGGCTCGCTCCAGCAACCACCCGCGAGGCCGAGCTTTTGCACCGCTGGCCTCCCAAAAGTGGATAACGGTGGTGCTCGCCTAATGTGAAGGAGCTGGACACTATTCAAACAAGGCGGGGGGACACTCATCGACCTCCTGCCCCGCGGCCTCAGGTGACGGACCTTCCAGAAAGCCCGGCCGCCCCCAGACCAAAGAAAAAGCGGCCCGGGGGCCCAGTGTCTCCTAGCTCGTGCCCTACGCCTGCAGCCGACACCGACCAGCTAGGGCCCAATGAGGCTCTGCAGGCCCAGGTTGCACAATCCATCAGCACCACGATTTCTTTTGCAGACTCCTCGGCTTCGCTCCCGCGCTGGCTCTTGAAGTCTAGGACACCTTTTGGGGCCTTCGTCGCCTCGACGTTTTCTTCACCCTGTGGCCGTCTGGGCAATGCCCCAGCTTCCGCGGTTCTTCCCCTCCTTCACATCATGGTCTGTGCCGTGAACTTTGTGTTTTGCCGTGGCTCGCGCCCTTCCCAGGAAGCACTTTGGAGAGCACCGGACACCCACCAGCGGAACTGCTACACCAGGCTGGGTGCTTTTATCACCGCGTGTGAATCCAGAGAAGATCGGTTCCCTCTGCCTCCCGGTCGCTCTGGTTTTGACTTGCTTGCACGTCTGCTCGAGCTTGAGAGCTTTGCTTCTTCAGTTGCTGGCCCTAGCTCGTATGCTGGCCCTGCCGGCCCTTCTCGCGAGGAGCCCCTGCATAGTGATGCCCCTCCTGTTGGCCGGTGCGTGGTGCCCAGTGTGCCTCCCTCGGAGGCTTTGCCTCAACTGCAGCCCTATCGGGCATTGGATGTGTCGCGCCTGCGCCTGCATGGCACCGGGGAGTGGCGACTTGAGTCTTTTCTGCAGGGCCCTTTGTGGCTCCCCTTCTTGGACCCACTTATCCTTCGGCATGGCTTTGAGGTTGCGTCTGATGACCTCCCCGACCTTGAGAAAGAGTCACGGGAGGAGTGCCTCCGCCTCGCCTTGCTATGGGATGCCAAGGGCCTCTTGGATCTTCGCCGACCTCTGCCTCAGCAGGATGCTTTTGCCCGGTCCTGTCGCATTTTCAACAGCTATAAGAATGAAGCCCTTGACCGCCAGATAGGCGACCGTCGGCCAGCCAACCGTTCTGAGTACCACCTCGCTGGCCCGTCAAAGTGGCTCCCGCAGGGCCACCTCATTGCCTCCTATGCTCTGGGGAGGTATCGGGAGAAGCTGTGCGGTTTCGCCTCCGACACAAAAAAAACTTCTACCACCAAATTTGTGCGACCAGCCAGCGCTCTGACTCGAACCGCCTGCCCTTCAGCTACCCTGCGGCCTGCTTTGCTGGCACCCGAGCGCTTCTTGCCCTCAGCTCTTCGTGCAAAGGTGGGCCTCGGTTCCCCAAACCCCTTCTTCACGGGATGGAAAAGCAGGGGCCACGACCTGCCAAGCCTCTGGACGAGGCCCTGCCCCTCGCGATAGCTGTGAGAGTGCGTCTTCAGACCGGAGCCGTGGTCTTGGTGAGCCTGCCCCTGGCGATGGCAGCTCACCTGCTCAGTTAGGGTTTAGGTCCTCGGGTTTTAGTTGGCAGGCCTCTGCTGAGGCCCCTGTTGCCAATCGCGATAGCTGCGAGAGTGCGTCTACCAACCGGAGCCGTGGCCCCTGGCCTTATAGGCTTGACAGAGACACCGAGGTGGTCCCTTCTTTTAAGTCCATGCTTCAGGGTGATCATCATGGGGTTGAATTCGCCCTTGAAGGCCACAGGCAACTGCTTCGCTCCTTCGGGGCCATCTCCCCACAATGTGAGCTGTTAGGTGGTGAGTCTCCCCCGCTGACAAGGCTGTGGCAGGCAGTTGTCATCGACGACCTTGTCAACATATCCGCTGTGCCTGCTTCTTCTGTTTCGCGTGCCGGGTCAGAAGGCCAAGCCATGCACGATTTGGCCCTCGAAGCATATACCTCAGAAGCTGTTGCCGGAGCCCCTGAGAAGGACGTTGTTGGGGAGCAGCTTTTCAAGGCCATTGGGGCCGAAGTCGACTCTCGAGACCCCCAGGTTGCCCGAGGCTGTGTTCCAGTTGGGGCTCCTTTGTCCCGCCGTGTGCCCCTGGCCGCCCTTAGCCTGCGCGCAGTCACCACACCGTGCCTGCTGAACCGACTCAGCGGAGCTTGGGTCTCGGTTGCCCTGTTCCGCCGGTGCACGATGGCTCTTTTCAGGAGGGTGTTTGGCGATGAGTCCCGGGCCGCAGCTTCAACTGATGCCTCTGTTGCGGTGCTACAGCCCCGCCTTCTCGCCCAGGAACTTTGCTTGGCAGCCGCCCTGATGCCCTTGATGGCTCGCAGTCCCCTTTTCTGCAAAGGTCTATGCCACCGATGCCTCTTTAGGGCTGGGGGCTTTCTGCAGCACAGAGGTGAGCCCACAGGTTGCCCATAGCGTTTGGCTGAACTGAGGAAAACCATTTCAGTTGGGCTTCGTCACAGACAATTGGTCAGTGAAGTCTAAGAAGTGGATGGTGCGCTCGGTGTGGCTCAAGGCAAGGCTGCGGCAAATAAGGCCTTGGGTCACAGAGGTTTTACCACAGCTAGTTTTCATAGAGTGGACTACAGCAGTCGCTCTAAGCAAAGGGCTCAATCGGTCTGAATGCTTTAAGCATATTCGCCGAGGGCCATCACTTGATGTTTGCGGTTTGAGAGAAAAAAGCTAAATTCGCCCGCGAGTGCCATGGCATGAACTGAATCCGCCTTTAGCGGACTGTTGAAGCTGGCATTCGTTTTTCAAGGTTATGAGTTCCCAAGATGCTTCCACTGCGCTTGGTGCGCCTGCGGAAGAAAGTCAGGTGAGTGGAGCTGCTGCAGAGCAGCGACAAGATGCTGTCGGAGGACAGCCAAGTGCCGAGGACAATCGGCCGAATGGTGTTGTAAGACCGATTGGGAAAGGTGCTGGATACGGATCTCTGGACAGCAATGCCAATCTGGAGCCGAGCATGGTTCCTTCCCAATCGGCAGATGCGATGCTGGAACAAGGTCGTGAGCGAGCAAGTGGTGCTATCAGTGCAAGTGAGCTGCTAGCACAAAGAGAGACTGCGGCAGGTTCTGGTGATGGACAAGATCGAGCTGTCAATAGCTCATTTCAAGCTGGTGCTGTTGCTTCAGGGACGCAGGCTGGAGCGCAAATCAGGTCCCAAGGACCTGCTGGCAAGGCGAGTCTTGTGGAGCAAGGGCTGGGCGTTGGGATTGAGAACCAGACAGCCGACAATGCGTATGTACCTTCTTCGGTTTTCCAGACACCGAGATCTGGTGGGGGCTCGCATATGGCGGGCTTTGCAGCTTTTCGTGGTGGAGTACAGGGACAGTGGCCAGGTTGGGTTTCGAGGCTTGGTGATTTGTTCAAGGCTCCTCCAATACCTAAGACGTGGATACCGAGCCCTATTCCGTCTCCACCAATGAGACGACCTGGGGAGGAGCAGGGCTTCGTGGCGACGGCTGTGAGAATGGAGTATGCTATGGATGGTGGTTCGGGTTTCCCTAAGGGTTTAGGTAAGGGACCTTCGCTTAATACCCCTAGCAGCAGCAGCATCCCAGCAGAAGCCATTCAAGCTGAAGTGCAGAGACAAATGGGTGGGTTGTTGACAAGACTCACTGAGATGGAGAACGATAATGCGCGCCTTCAACTGGAACTTCTGGAGGAGCGTCGTAAGGTTGAGCTGGCTCACGTCCGGCCTGAATCGCAATCTCGTCCTCTACCTAGTGGTGATCCAGTTCCTCAACAATGCGCTTCTGTTCTACAACCAGGGGAACTAGGGGAAGTATCTAGGGTACCAGATGGTAGAGGGGAGTCGTGGAGCAAGTTGTGGGAGGGTCTTACGGCTAAACTTCCTACGAGAGCTACTCCAACTACTACCAGAGCAACTGCCTCTCATATTCCTCCACCACCAATGCCTTCTCCGACAGCAGCTGTGTTACCAGGTGACTCTGTGGGTGCGCAGGACAACATGGGTGTGATTGAAGCGATTGCCCAAGGAATGCGTCAAATTCAGGAGTTGCAGGTGAAAGCAATGTCCAAGGATTTGATAGATTCTCCCGAGGCGGTGAAGACAGCGGTGACTGTGTTGCCACCTCTCGGGGCGCCAGAAGGTGATCAGTGTGGTTTGGTGTTTCAGGATTGGATAGTGCAGGTGACCACGTCAATGCAAGACTTGTCTGCAAGCTCTGGAGTTTGGTGGGAAAAGGTCACTGAGGCTGTGGTTGCTGCGTATTCGAGATGGTTGAGCTCCACCCCGTTGGAGCGTCTTGGTGTTGAACCTGGAAGTTCCTTTGATTTGGTTGGAGGCAAGTATATTCGTATTAACGCGAGGGCATGTGCAATGGTGGTGCAAGCAGTCACGGAGACAATCAAGACAGACTTGATAGCGAGAAGAGCCACTCAAAGTATGCCTTTGCAACCATCCTCCAACGACTTCAGGGCGGAGATCGGCCTTCAAGCAAGGAGGAGTGCTTAAAGCATTTACGCGCCTGGCCACGGTGGGTTCAACGCTGTCAAGACATGGGAATGGCGGTCCCGGACGGGACAGTCCTGGCTCGGGGTCTCACAACCTTGGCTCAGGGGACGATTAGCAATGCTCCGGATGCAATGTTCAGAACCCAGTTGGTACGTGCTACACTTCGCATAGATCAACAACCGACCCTGCAAGACGTCATGAAGTACCAGCAGCATTTACAAGCCGAGGTTGAGAACATAGCAGCTTCATCTACTCCAGCTTCCTCTACTCCCTCAATCAAAGCAATAGCAGCTAATGCGGCGGCGAGCACTGGCAAGCCGGCTTGCAAGTATTTTCTCAGAGCGGCTGGTTGCAGGCGGGGATCCAAGTGCCCGTACAGTCACGATTTGGCTACCTTATCCAAGGCCGAAAGAGCCAAGAAATGCTTAGTGTGCGGTGCAGAAGACCACAGGCAGAAGGATTGCCCTACCAAGGGTCTCAGAACGCCAACATCAAGAACTACCACAGGTGCTGGAGATTCTCCTAAAGCCAATGATCAGCGTTTGCGTTCTCATGTGGAGCCAGAGTCGGAGACTTCCCCCAAGGCGATAGCAACTTTGGAAACGCTTCAAGGTCAACCGTTGTCTTGGGAAGCATTGATACAAGCAGCAGCGAAGGTTGCAGCCACACCTCCGGAGCCGAAGACACCAGCTCTGAGGGTTATCTCTATTCATGCTGCTTCTAGCGAGGGCGGAAATGCCAGTGGTGCCTATGCCCTTGTGGACTCAGGAGCAACGCATGCTTTGAGGAGAGCCAGTGGACCCGATGAGTGGAGCTCAGCTACTCCAGTGGTGGTGCATTTAGCAGGAGGGGAAGTTGTGGAGCTACGTATGAATAAGGCTGGAACGTTGCTAGTCCCGGAAGGTCACCACACTCGCTCAGCAAGTTCAGCGCCAATCGTGCCCCTGGGGGCCCTGGTTGGGGTCCTTGGTTACAGCATGGAGTGGAAGGGCTCAACGTGCAGGTTGGTGGGTCGTGATGGAGATGTGTTGAAGTTGAGGGTGAAAGACGGCTGTCCGGAGGTTACAGAAAGTCAGGCACTCTCCCTCATCTCTCGCATCGAGGACCGGAAGCTTGAGGATCTTAAGGCTGCTACGGTTGCAACTAAAGGGAAGATTAGAGAAGCAGCAATCGCGCTAAACAAGACGTGGTTCGACCATTTGATTGCCTATTCCAAGTCTGGGATTTCTTCGGAAGCTCTGTTGGCTATTAAGGAAGCGCCGTTCTTTGAGGAGGTGCCTGAGGCAGCACTTTATGGCCTATATGATGCAGACCCCATTTCTAATGGGTGGGAGGCGCTAAAGGGCCTCAGACATTTGAACCGAAAGACGCGGAAAAAGCTGTGGGCTTCGAAGAACTGGGTGCTCCACCTGTTTTCTGGGAAGCAGCCGAATGATGAGATTCTGTTCCTGGAGAGGCAAGGGTTTGCTGTATTGGAGTTGGACTTGGAGCGGGGAAAGTCTCATGATTTGTATGATCCCTTGACATGGCGAGCTATTGAGTGGGCTGCAAGGATGGGTAGGATTTCATCCATTGTGGGTGGCCCGCCTCAGAACACGTTCATGTTGAGGAGGTCTATGTCTCCGGGGCCAGAGGCCTTGCGAAGCAATGAGTACCCCTATGGTGGATGGTATGGACAATCTGAGGCGGACAAAGCTTTGGTCAACCGCCATACAGGACTTTTTGCGAGGATGATTTATTTGCATGCGTTATCAACAGCTGGTAAGTGCGTTTACCCTGCAGAGCCAAACGAGCTGAAGGAAGTGGGCTTTATGCTTGAGCAACCAAGGGATCCACGCGGGTATTTGTTTTATTCTAACCCGCTGGTGAACGACTCGGTAAGCTTTTGGCGTACAGGGCTATGGGTGCGCTACGCAGAGGAAGCTCCTTGGGGAAAGCTTTGTCAAGGCAAACTACAGTTGGGACGAATCTTCCTCTTCGGCATCTTCATGGACTACGAGGACGAATGCAACCCGATGCCCTCCCGCCAGTAAGGGCTCCGCCTTCCGTGTGGTCAAAGGAGTTTTCGGAATGTGTGTCCATTGCAATCAGAGAGCAGCGGGTGTCGCCTACAATGTTGAAGATGTCAGCTGAGCAGTGGAGAGAACATGTACAAAAGGGGCATCTTCCTTTTAGGTCGGACTGTATGACGTGCGTGACTGCAGGGGCAACGGGACGTCGCCATGCACGGGTCGAGCACCCAACGTGCTTTGTGTTGTCAGCGGATGTGAGCGGTCCTCTGAAGGTGCCGGGGCTTGATCCAGATGCCAGAGGTGCGTTTCCCAGGCCACATAAGTGTATGTTTGTTGCAAAGCTGAAGATCCCCAAGACCTTCGTCGATGATGGCAGGGGAGCAGGCTTGGAGTATGATTCTGGGGAGCTTGAGGCGGTTGTTTCCCCCGAGGAGGAGGCGTTCGACTTTGATGCTTCCCAAGTGGATCAGGAAGAGCCTGAGGTTGTGCAGAAAAAGGATGGGGAGCTCATCGTTCCACCAGATGACGATGATGACAGTGACCAACCGGCAGATAGGTTGAATCCAGAGGAGGACTTGGACCTAACAGGCCCTGACACTGTCAACCTTATCTTTGCAACTGCTCTTCCAGACAACAAAGGGTCAACAGTTTTGGAGGCGATTCAGGACGTTACATACTGCTGGGCGCTCAATATTCCTATCCTTCGTTTTCATTGCGACCGAGGAATGGAGTTCTATGCGAAGGCTACGCGGCAGTGGATTAAGTTTCATGGGGTGCGCTTTACGACAAGCGAAGGAGGTCTTCATCAACAAAATGGGATGGTGGAGAATGCAGTGAAGTACATTAAGCAGCGTGCTCGTACGTTGCTTATTGGAGCAAAACTTCCTCAAAGGCTATGATGGAAACCAAACTTGCAGCTCCATTTGGGGCTAAGGTTCTGGTGAGGCGCAGAGAGTATGGTGGAACAGCAGAGCCAGGAAAACCAGACGATCTGGCGCCTAGATGGTTGGAAGGGAACTATTTGGGCCTTTCTGATACATTGCGTCGTGGCCACTTGGTTTATTTGGCCAATGATGATGGGGAGAAGTTTGTCCACACCGTGAATGTTCGTGTGGGTATCGTTGAACCTCCACCTCCTGTTCCCGAGCTTGAAGCAGATTTGCCTGGGCCACCAAGTCGTCGTTTGCGCGGAAAGGCTAGTGGAAGTGGCGATGTGGTCTCAGTTTCAAAGGCATTGACAGCTGTGGGGACTGAAGATTTGAGGTCCAAGGCACGTCAACTGTTGGATGATTGGTCCCAGGAGGAGGCCGAGCTTGTGGCTTTGAGCTTGGGAGCGACCGAGAAAGTGTTTGGTGTTTTTAAGGCACGGAGGACGAGTTGGGCTTACGAAAGCAACTTATGACACTCCATGGGCAGCCGAGTTGTTCGTGAGGGCCTTGAAGGAACGATGTTTGGAGGCAGAGTTTTCAGCTATCTATGTTTCAGTCAATGATTCCAAGGATGTCCACATTGATAGCAACAACCTATCTGGAGTTCCAAACTATGTTTATCCTGTGGTAAAGCCAAAGACTGGAGGAGATCTGTGGATAGAGCTACGTGATGGTGATGTAGTTCGTGGAAAGATCTCAGAAATGGTGGATCGAAATGGGCACCCTCGTTACGGATGTGTGCAGCCCCTAGTAGCAGGTCGAGTACTTGTGTTTGATCCTCATCGACGTCATGCTGTTCTTCCATGGAAGGGCCTACGTATTGTGCTTATTGGATATACTCCAGGAGTACCTCAAAACCTGTCTGGTCCAGAGCGGCAGATACTATCTCAGCTGGGTTTTCCTATTCCGATAGAGGCTGAGGCAGTGACTCCTATGATTGCTATGCGAGCGTTGTCCGTTTCCAGTGAAAAGAAGCAGAACATGGTGGTCGTAGAGGAGGGTGATCAGCCTGGACAGGACATGGGTTTACTAACTTCCGATGGAGTGGAGTTGTTTGAGCACAAAGGCGCTATTCATGGTACCCCTGGTGGCGCTGGAGGCAGTGAGAGCATAGATGTTGATGAGATTGATCAGTGGGATATGTTTTTACCCCTGGGAAATGGTGAGCCACAGAGTGCTCCCAAGGTGATGATTGCATCTTGCGATGGGATGCCCATGGTTGCAAAAACGGAGGTCACCTTCACCAAGAACATTGAGAGTTTGCTCGAGTCTTTGGAAGGACCGCTGACTGTAGTACATACAGTCGATCCAGCGGAGGCTTCACAGAGCTTCCATCGGTGGAAGGATGCGGCCCTGAAGGAAATTAAGTCGTTTGACTCAGCAGCCAAGAAAGTTTGTGCCAATGATCCTCAGATAGCAAAAGACTTGAGAGAGGGTCGGGCAAGACTGGTGCCGATGAAGATCGTGTATACTGTCAAACCACCTTCGGAGGAGGCGGCTGGAAAAGGAGAGAAGTATCGCCGTAAGGTCAGAATCGTTGCCTGCGGCAACATGGTTGCAGACAGCGGTGAGGAGACCTACGCGGGGGCAGCTCCTGCAGAGGTGGTGCGAGCGTCGTTGTCGATTTCGAGTTTACAAGGGTGGGATGCGGCAGTACTGGATGTCACAGCAGCCTTTTTGCAGACACCCTTGGATGAGGTGCAGTGCAAGGCGAAGATTTTAGGGCGGGTTGAATTCCCTTTTGTTGGTGCTGAGGTTGCGGCTTTAGGCCTTCAGGTCGGCCCTCCCATGCATCCCAGGCAGTCTCCCTTTTTCAACCTCAAAGAGCCCGACCTTCTAGCGTGGTTCTACGCTATGCTAAAAGACGGCCTGATCCGGGCCCTGGTCGTGCACTCGCCTGCTGTGCCGGTCCCAGCCGATGACCCCAAAAGGAGAGCTGGCCTCAAAGGTGTTCTCTCAAAGGACACGGCCAGGCCCTTGCGCGGCGATCCCGCTTCCTGCTGTCCGCTGCTGCTCGTTTTGGGCGCCCGGTGCTCCTCTTTGAGCGAGGCTCTTCCCTGGACCCAGGACCTCCCCTTGCCCTCGCCCCGACAGCCCGCCACTTCGCCGTCGCTGCCTGTGCTTTTGGTTGCCCCACGTGTTGCAGTTTACCAGCCTGGGCTGCGTTTTTGGACACAAGCCCGCTGGAGCGTCGCTGTCCGTGCGCCTCTGCCGTGCGGGCCGCCCCGAGCCTTGGCTCGCCTGAGAAGGTGACTCAACTCCCCGTTGGCCTTGCCTGGTGTGCTGCAAAGACGTTCCACTCTGCGCTGTGCCGGCCCAGCCCTGAAGCTACCCCTTCGCGACTTGAGAGCCTTGTGTGCAACGACCTCTTGAGTGCCTCTAGGTGGAAGGTTGAGTGTGTTATCCCCTGGAGAGGCCGTCATCACATTAACGTCCTCGAGCTCTCGACCCTTGGGGCTCTTCTGCGTAACCTCGCCACTCAGGCCCCGGACTCTAGGGTCAGTGCTTTGCTTGACTCTGTTGTTGCTGCCGCCGCAAAAGGAAGGTCCACCTCCTTTGCTCTGAGCCCTGCGCTGTCCCAAGCCTGTGCGGTGCAGCTTGCCTACGGCATCTATGCCTCCTTTGGTTTCGCCCCCACTCGCCTGAACACCGCCGACCCTCCTAGCCGTGGCAGGGAGCTCAAGTCACCAGCCGAGACCTCTTTGATTTCGCTTTTACCTATCGAGGCCCTCCATGGTTTGGGGTCACACCGGTTCTCCAGGAGCCTTGCTTCTTGGGCTCGGCTCTTCCTTGTCGCGGTGCTTCGCCACGGCCCTCCGACCCAGCTCCTTCGCGACTCGTTGGCCGGTCGTCACGCCCCGCTCGCTGCCCCCTACACTGCTGACTGCTGCCGGGACTTCGACTCCACTCTTGGATTTCCCCACGAGGGCCCTTGCCTCTCCGCGTCGGCTCCTTGCAGCTCTCCCAGGCTCTTGTGCACTTTTGGCTGCCATGGCCTGTTTTCCCATTGTGAGGCTCGAGCACTGACCTACGTGCCCCTCCTCGTGGGCTCTTGTTTTCCCCTTCGCAACCACCGTCTTTGCAATACCATCCTCGCCCTGACTTGGGCCTTCCTCGCTGCTTGCCTTGCCGCCGGCCCCCTCGCTCCCTCTGGTTTTGACTCTACGCTTGGCTTTCCTGGGGAGGGTTGGGTTTGTCTGCTGGTTTTCTGGGGTGTCTTCAGGGTTGAGCTTAGCCACGCCATGGACCAGGCTGCCCCGCGGACTCCCGCAGATGCTGCTTGAGCCGAGGCTCGCCGCCCTCTGCACCTTGTCGCGGACAGGGTCATAAGGCCAGTGACCAGAGCGAACCGTGCTCGTCTGCTTGGCTGCGGCGACACCAAGGGTGTTCCCTTGCAGACCTCCTGGGCCTTCCCTTCGAGCAGGCCGAAAGAATATCGATGACACTGGTTCAATACGGACAGCAGCTTTTTCACGCCGGCTCTCCATATTACCGGTACAGTGAGACTATAAACGGTGTTGGTGCGGCCAGACCTGGCATCCGGAGGTCCCTGAGCAGTGCCTGGGACCTCGCTTTCGCTTGGCTCGCCGAGGAGCCGCACGCCCACCACCGAGCTCTTCCCCGAGGAGTTCTTCTAGCGATTGTTTCAGCTGCTTTGGCTTGGGGCTGGCTGAAGGAAGCAGCCCTTTTTATGCTGGCTTGGGCTGGTCTTTTACGTATTGGCGAGGCCATTGCAGCCACTCGGAGGGATCTTATTCTTCCCTCCGATGCTGCCCCTGGTACCGACTTCGCTCTGCTGCAAATACGATCGCCTAAGACTAGGGGAAGGGCTGCAAAGCATCAGGCAAGTCATATCGACCCGCCCGATGTGATACACTTGTTGGAGCTGGCCTTCGGCTCCCTCAAGCCGTCGGCTCGCCTCTGGCCGATGTCCTCAGGTGCCCTTCGCAGACGCTTTCGTCTTCTCCAGGCCAGGTTTGGATTGGTGAACAACGATGGGTCGCCTCACTTCGACCTCTCTTCTTTTCGACCAGGCGGCGCGACATGGATGCTGCACTGCACCGAGAATCCAGATCTGGTGAGACGACGAGGCCGCTGGTTGAGCCTCCGAGTTATGGAGATTTACCTTCAAGAAGTGGAAGCCATCACGTACTTACCCTCGCTGTCTATAGAGCAGCGTGAGTTCTTGAAGCTCATGGCCAAGGCCTTCCCGGTGTTCCTACAAAAGGCAACCTTCCTTCAGCAAGCGAGGATCCCCACGTCGGCTTGGTACTTTTTGCTTTTCGACCCAATGAGCTAATAGCCTGAGCACGGAGAGGTTGGAGTTTGGCTTTTTCTTCGGAGACAGCTCTTCTTGCGTAGCGTGGGAGCAATGGTCGTTACAGGGGACAGCACAGCTGGCTCCGCTTGGCACGGGGCTAGCTGTCTGTCCGTCTTCTTTTGCCTGGAGGCATTGTGGTTTGCGGCAAGCAAAGTGCTTGCACCAACTACGCTCGTTGCAGAAGCCGGGTGAAAAGAATGGTGCGATCATGCTTGACTTCCTAAGCATGGAGCTGAATGATTTCTGCCGTTGCTCAAGCTGCCCGCCCACCTCGCCCTGGCTGCCTTGGGTCGTTACAGGGGACAGCACAGCTG
>CAJNJA010039087.1:191-28265 GCA_905231915.1 Symbiodinium necroappetens | reverse complement strand
CGGTCGCCCCCCCCAACGGCCCCTCCGTCCCCACCCCCCGACCCCTCCAGTGCAGCCGCAAGAGCAGCCTGGGCTGCCTCCCTCATCTCATCCTCCTCGCCCCCCCCTTGCAGGCGCCCCGTGGACACAGGACTATGGAACCCCCCCTCCTCAGCCCGTCCCCCACCATCTTCAACCTCCATCGCCCCCCCTAGACCCCCAGAGGGCAAAATCACGGTTTCGATCTCGTCCTGATTGGGCGACGTGGTCATCCTGCCTCGCCACGACCGACGACGACGCGGGGGGCGGACAAGAGGTAATTACAAGGAGACCCCCACGACGGGAAGACGACAAGACGGGGAACGGCCTGAGTAGGCCTGAATGCGCGGCCCAGGGCAAGACCAGCTGGCGGTCGGTCTTGAGCCAAAATGGCTACGGCATGGGTTTAGGGGTTCAGGGTTTAGAGTTTATAAGAGTTTTTTGGAACGTACATCGCAAACGCACAAGAACCCAAGACTTTCAAATCGCATAAAAACCATCAGCCACTTGAACAAGTCCCTGATGATTCACAGCTCACAGTCCCGAGCTGCGGATGCTGCGCGATGGATTCAGCACATGCGCAGTTACCAGTACAAGCAAGTTCACAAACCGTGCATTCCTCGGCCCCCCCCGACTCTCTACACTCAACATTACTCAAACCTACACCTCGAAAACCCCAAGCCCAAAGACCAAACCCTTCCTACATCTGGCTCCGGAAGGTTGCTTGTAAAGTATCAGGGCTCAAGCCTGACGGCAACTAAAACCCCCAACAATGAACCCTCAAGCCTCAAATATAGTGAACTAGAATAGGGTATCTGGGCGTCTCCTATAGTAACTTTCGTGTAAATAGAATAAGGAACCCTCAGGAAAATATGTTCACTTATTATTCCGGCTTCTACCTGAAACTTCTGAAGCTGACGTCCTGTCACAGCCCAAACCCCTCGCGTCTCCCTCGCGTAGCACAGGCGGAGAAGTCGGCGTAGCGCCGCTCCAGTCGGCCCAGTGGGTCGCAAACGACGACCAGGACCTGGTCACAAGAGCTTCGGGCCTCAATAGTTCCCTTTTAAGGGTTTCTTACAGGGTTCCGTTAAAGGTTTACGACAAGGTTTCTATACGATTTTAGTTTCGGGGCTTCTATGATCAGAATATCAATCTACACCGGTTCTAGTAAAGGACTCGGACAAGGTCTAGTATGGGGTGAAGTAACAATTAAATTGGGGCTTTGGGAACATAGTATGTTTTTCTCACCCGCTTCTCTGATTAGGTCACCCTGCAGGGAAACGGCCTAGAATAAAAAACTATCAGGGACCCTGCGGGATAGTCTTGGGGCATTTAATTCTTTGGGACTTTTTTAGGCTCTATTTTCATGGCTACATTATTACTATGGATGACTATGGGATCTCTCCCACCATGTGAGTCTGTCCGGCAGAAGATGCATAAACCCCAATTAAACCGACTCAGCGCATACCATAAACCTCTAAGAAGGTGCTCCAAATGCCCAAACGCCTTGAAACAAACAACTGATCTCAGTGGATAGGCTTTGGAGGTGCTGTCGCGATGAAACCCTGAAGGCTTTTAAATGCCTAAATCACGACCTCCTGGCCTTCAGGTGTGGAATGAGGGAGAGGGCTTTGCGCAGAAGCGCGTTGAAGAAGAAGCGTGGATTAACAACTCCACGAATTCCTGGGATGCGGCTAAAATTGGAACGTTTCGAGCTTAGCGTCATTAAATTATGCGCCGAGTCTGGAGGATACAGACACAGAGATTCCAGGGCGAGATGGCCCATGCTGCTTGCCACAGCATGCAGCATTACTACTTTGGGGCATGCCTTGCCCGGCCTCCCCCAAGGTCCCGGTGGTGTGTTCTTGCTGGGCCTACTATTCTGTCAATCTCTACGAGCCCACAAAGGTGGACGTAAAAGACGTAGCACAATGCGCAGCTCCACTTGTCTTGAGCAGACCAGTAGCTGGGCGAAGATCCTGTCAAGGTCCTGCCATGCGCAGCTCAACATCCCAAAAAGATGGAAGCTCGAGGCCGCTTCTCGCCACGGATATGTCGATTTAGGGACTACAGAGAGCTAGATTCCCCATGCACGCAGGCTTCCAAAGTAGAAAGGTCCTTAGAAAACTTGCAAGGTGGCCATGAGTAGCTTTCCGAAGCTGCAGCTAAGTCTTCCTTTGAAGAAGACAAGGAAAACAAGTTGACCACTCCCATGCACGGCCGGGCTTCTATATGTCGCACCAACACGCTCTACTCTACATCCTCATCATGATGCACGACGTGACTACACAGAACTATAAACAGAGAACAAGGATGTGCAAGGATCTGTGTAGTCGTACAGATCTGAAGCACAGCTTCTTATGCGTTGAAGCGTAACCCCGACCTGTATTCTTTCCAGTTCATCCGAAACCCACAGAAACCATGCTGAAATCCTAAACCCCTTAGCGGCCTGATACCCCGAAACTCTCAATCTCTGAACCTTAAAGAGGTTGGAATTCGTGAAGCCTTACGAAACTCTAAATTCCCAAGCCCTAAACCCCTAAACCCTAAACATACCTAAACCCCCAACCCCCAAACCCTAAACTCCCAAGCCCTTAAGCCCCTACACCCCAAAACCGCTAAAACGGGAGGCTCGTGGAAGTCCTCTTGGCGGCAGCGGCCACGGCCATTCGACTCTCAAACTCGGAGATCCACGAGCGATGCCTTGGAGAAGGACAGGGCGAAAGGACGGTTAGGGTTTAGGGTTCAGTGTTCAGGGTTTAGGGGACTTGTAGGATTCACATGGGGGTTTAGGGCTAAAGGGTTTATGGAGTTGTTGTTGAACGACCCTTTTCTGTCTGAGTCCCGCGAGAATCTGCAACTTGTTACCCGCTGGGTGTCTAGGAAGGCTCTTTCCACGGCTCACGACTCATATTTGCTTTTTGTTTCGGGCCCTGGGGAACTTTGCCCTCAGCCCGTCTAGCTTTATGCAGCCTTCTTGGTTTCTGAGCCTACTATACTATTCTATCATCATAATCATCAACCCGCAAAATAGTATCGGTACGTAATTGGGGAATTGACCATCTTTGTGATGGGGTGCCCAACGCAATTGCGCATATTGAGAGTGTGGTTGTGAGAAGTACTTTGCTGCGCTGACGTAGTGCTTGAACAAAGAAGACAAGCAACTATTGGAGCCCATGCGTCGTGCAGCTACCAAAGGCTGGCTGCAATCTGGAGTCGGGCGACAAAGCCCAAAGAGCTTCAGATGTCTAAGTCTAGCTACTGCAAGTGGTATATTCGGATATGTATGATACGGTTGATGATATGAATCCTGCACTACCTTAAGGACCCTAAACTGTGGGAATTATGGTCTATTCCTTATTATGGGTAATGCAGGATTTATACCATCAACCGTATGTACTAGGAGCTTCGGAAATGACTCCGAGGCCTATGATCTGTTTAAGGCATCTTTGGGAACCCCAAACCCCACACCCCTGGGTTGCACTTTCGGCGTTCCGTGGAAGCCGAGGGCTTAGGGCCTCCTTGAAGCTCCCCAAACCACCCCAAAAGCCGCTAAGGCGTGAGATGTAGCAAACATGATACGGAATCTGCAAAAGCTAGGTATTTTTTGGGCCGAAGGCAAATTAACCACCCCCAAAAAAAAAACAACTGCAGAATAAGCTCCACGCTTGGAAGAAATCCATGCCTGCAAGGCACGGGAGAAGCCGCCTCGCCTTGTTCCAGAAGAACCAGTCCTCACCCTCTTCTGAGAACCTGGCACTTCTCAAACCGCGTTTGCCCAGAGCTGTAGGCTTGCGTTGACTTCTACTGCAATGATATCAGCCGCGAATGTGCAGCTGGCCTTGCGGCTCAAACCTGCGAAGCTCATCGATCTTAATATGCACACGGAACTTGCTCTTCCGTCTCACTTTTCTCGCACAATCCCGCACGGTCGCAGATGCTCAGCCCTTGGCCAACAGCCAATTACACTGTAAGGGAAGCAATCCACCGCCCCATCAAAGCTCTCCTGCGACCAAAAGGCACGATTGATGGATGCTCGCTAAGGTGCCGATGCAGCGAAGTCGTCCCACAGTGGTCCACGCCTAGATCATCTCCCATCAACGATGCCGGGGGGGGAGAAGGGGGTAGTCATGATGATGGTGTTCATCTTCGTGGTAGCGATGAGAATTTCGGTCATGGTCATTGTGGCCACCATAGGCGCCCCATCATCATGAAATCTCCAATCATCATCACGGGCATCATAAGCCATAACAGGCACGAGCATCACCATCATTGCCATCATCACCACCACAGCAACAACATCAACTCTATAATCGTCACCAGCAACAACGACATCGTCATATCGTCATCAGGGTTATCAAGAGGCAGAAAGGTCCATCAATATATCAATATATCTATCTATCTATCTATCTATCTATCTATCTATCTACTATCTTTCTATCTACCTGTCTATCTAACCTAACGTAATATAATACATACATATATATATATGTATAACCACAAACAAATATAAGTACACATGCTAAACTTTTATATTTACTTTAATTTCATAAAACAACTATAGCTAAGCGTGCTAAAGACGCACCCGCAGACCTCGGTTAGATGTCTACTACATGTACCTCGAGAGAGAGAGAGAGAGAGAGAGAGAGAGAGAGAAAGAAAGAAAGAAAGAAGCGGGAGGGGGAGGGGGAGAGGGAGGGGGAGGGGGAGGGGGAGTGGGAGGGGGAGTGGGAGAGGTACCCGAAACCCTGAACCCTCAGCCCGACACCCTGAACCCGCAGCCCCAAGCCCTCATGAACTTGTGCCCCTGATAGACAGAAAAGCTTCCGAGGATGGCGAAGTTCAACTGGAGATCCTCGCACCATCCGCCATGAGGGTTCTACGGTTTTTTGGGTTTTTTGTTCTCTCTCGTCTTGGGTTGATCAGAATTTGGGGTTTATCAGAATTTTGAAACATGATTTTAAGCGTCTGTGACACAGTTTAATCAGGTTTGATGTTGATTGCGGCTTTGTGAAACTTTGGGAACCCCTCGTTGCAAACAAGGACGGGCCTATAGTCAGGACCCTGTGTATGGGGTACTTTGAACATGCCAACTGAGGGCTCATGGCTATGAATCTGAATCAAGGACCAATAAGGATGTCGATTTCTAAGCTATAAGGTGTCGTAGGCTCTGCTCTAAACTCCCTAAACCCCTAAGCTCTGAACCCCCAAACCCTACGCCCTAAACCGTTCTACAGGATCGACTCTGAGGTTCGTGGGTAGCTGCAAGTCGGGGTCTAGGTACCTTAGTTTGGGCCTAAGAGTACCTGTGCCCATGTTTGCCTGCCGTATAGCCAACTTGGGGCCCCCATACAGTAAGGTACTATTCCGGGCCTCATAAACAAAAAAATATGCGCATATATGTATATATATATGTATATATATATTTGTATATAGATAGATAGACAGATAGATAGATACACACATAAATCTTATCCAACTGTTAGTTAACAAAGGACCCAACCTGCAACTTGGCACAGTCCTGCCAATGTCCCATCTCGTGGATACTCACGAAGGGGCCGACATTCAGCAGCAAACTCCTCCAGTCTTTCTCACAGATCCGGTCAGGATATGCCGACCACCAAACTGACGAGAACATGCTGGGTGCCGCATGCCTGGACTGCACCCCGACGCCTGCTACTGTTGATGATATAAATCCGGCACTGCCTTAAGGACCCTAAACTATGGGAATTATGGTATATTCCTTATTGTGGGTAATGCAGGATTTATACCATTAACCGTAGTATGCACCTCTTGCCTCGACACTCTGCCAGGAACGCCAATTGACATGCGGCCTTCGTGCACGAAGTACGTTCTGAGACATGGACATCCCTTGACACGGGCAACTGCCTTAACCCTAAAACCCCTTCTGTACATCTGACCTTTATGGGCGTAACCCCCCAAAACCCTTTTGCTGCAGGCTTGCAGGCAAGAAGGCCTCGTAGTAACCGCGCCGCCAAAACCCTAAACCCCGAACCCTTTGTGATCACCGCTCGTTCACGCCCAGGAAGGAGTCCCGTGCCTAATCGTCAACCCCTTTGTAAGCGCAAAACCCTGTACTACGCCCTAAAAGACGGCGGCTTCGAGAAGGAAGCGGCCTGCTTCGGCGGACTGCTGTGGTGGCAGACCAGTGACGAAACAGCACTGCCTCCTTGGATTGAGGGTAGAGGTTTAGGGTTTCGGGCCGGTGTAAGGCGTCTACGGTTGAGGGTTCTTGAGGCTTAGGGACTGTGTAAGGTCTCGGAATACTTCTCGATTCTAAGGTTTAGGGTTGAAGGTCCAGACATTAAGGTTCACAGGGCTCCAGGATCCTAATTCTAGTGTTTCGCGATGTGTTTTGGGGGATTACAGGAGGCTTCGGCACCGACAAAGAACTTCGCACATGGAGCACATCATCCTACATCCAAGAGAAACCATGGCCTGTCTCTGAAGATATGATTATGATGAGACCCGGTTTCCGGGTCTCTGACTTTATGGGACGTTGACAAGAAGAGCCATTCCATGCTTGAGGCCAGGGAGCATAAAAGAGTTGCAGCACGCTGTCCGCTATGTCTTGCCTCGCAATGCAAGACCCCTCAAAACCTCAACCCTCATGGCAGGCTCAAAAAAAGCCCGGCCAAGCTGACAGTTGATCTGCGTTGCGGATCCACCCACCCGTAAACACGGAACCCCGAACATGTACAGCGAAAACAGACTCCCGGGTTGCAAGGTCCTAGGTTTGCATTGTTATCACGAAGATTCGGGTAGTTGATCAGATCTGCTCGTGCTTCCGTAAATACCCAAAAACCCTACAACCCTAAATCCATAAGGTACTAGGCGCAGATCTCGCTGACTGTAGATTAAGAATGACGTGTACCCGGAGCCCGGGACCGAAGTCAGAAGTCGTACCAACAAGGACTCCATCCTTTGCGCCATCAGAAGTTTCGGCTTATTCGGTCTATGGGGTTTGAGGCTTAGGGTTTATGGGGTTTGGGGGTTGGGGTTTATGGGGTTTGGGGGTGGGGGTTTATGGGGTTTGGGGGTTGGGGTTTATGGGGTGGGGTTTGTAGGTTTAGGGTTTAGGGCTTATGGGGCTTAGGGTTTAGGACTTTAGGGTGTCAGGATTAATTGACGCTGAACCACATAGAGCTTGCGATCACAAAACTAGGTCGCGAATAAGATGGCAAGGCTCCGGGAACATCCGGCTGGCACGCAAACATTGTTCTGCAAGACTTGCGGCAGGGAGCTCAGCTGAAAGTCCTACCGTCTTGATTTCAGAAGCGGAGCTCAGCGAGTTCTGGGGTTTGGGGATCTAATTATATGCTCCGTTGCCTGCTCGGTTGTGGGTGTTTGTTGCCATTCCCAGAAATTCAAACGCATCTCTGTCAGGCTACAATGGTACTCCCGTCTTCGAAGGAGTGGCAAGCTTCCTCAAGAACCGAAACCAATCAATCCAGTACCTCTACTGTCTCGCTCTCTCTTAGCTTTCTCTTTCTCTCCAATACGCATTTCCGTAGCCTAAACCCTACAACCCCCATACACTTCCAGACTTCTTGAACTCAGCCCTCCACAAATGTTGAGGACTGTGTCTGCAAGGTGGGTGCTGCACTGAAACATGGCTGCTGTCCGGGATTGCCCTGCCCGAGATGGTCTAAGATCACAGTCTCTGCGGCAAAGAAAACCCGACCCCAAGCCGCAAACATTGGAACCCCATCTCCCACACTACCCAAAACCCTAAACCCTAAACCCTTTTTTTTGAGCAGGGACTGCAATGCACTAAATCCTAAACCCTAAACCCTAAAACCCTAAAATCATACATCCCAACCTTTCGAACCTTAAGCCCCCATCAAACGTCTTGACTGGCGGAGGCCTTGGCGAGTCCTTTCGCAAGTGCTCGTTGAAGGGCACTGGCCTAGGGGATTGCAACAACCTTTAGGACATTTTCAGGTGGGTAGTTACCGTTATAGAAGCCTTCTAGCAGCCCTATATACCCTAAACTCCCCGCCTGTAGTTTCCTTTAACAACCTACCTTGTAAATAAGGTTTGGGGCAGCTTTCGGGATTTACCGGTTTAGTGCTTATCTTCTCTCTGCGGGCCCTCTTCGACCTGCTGTTAGTGCTTAACGTCTAATGCTTTTAGGGTTGAAGCATCGGAATTTCAGGCATCGTTCTTCTTGTTTGAGGGGCTAAGGGTATGGGGTTTTGGTGGCAACCGCTGCCCAAAGCTCTGGTTGGAAGCTTTTTTGAGTTTCGAAGGCTCCTGCCATAGCATTGATGGGCTTAGAGGTTCGGATTTGGGCTGCTGGGCGTGTAAGAGTTTACTTAGCGTCTCCAGCTTCGCACTGAACTCATGGTGCTTACTTTCTTCTTAATATTATTATTATTATTATCATTATTATTATTATTACCATCTTTATCATTAGGACTCTGTGAGAAGATGGAAGGTTCGAGAGCCTGGGGCAACCGACGGGGCTGCGGTTTTCGTGCCTGGTCTTACATGATCGTACTACAGGGTACTATGCAAGGACAGAGCTGACAACAGACGGAGCAAGAAAGAGGCCTCTTTCTACCGAGGCAGGGACAGTTCTCTCGCAATGTCTGAAGCCGAGGAACTTTCGTTCTTGGCCCCAAAACAGGGCATCTCTCACCGTGACAGGGATTGAGCTTACTGCTTAGAGATTCTATAGCCCATTACCCCCAAACCCAAACCCTAAACCCGAAACTCTAAACCCTGATACCCTAAACCCTAAACCCCCCAGGCCCCTCCGGAAGCCTGCTGGGCCTGGGTTCACAAGGGAAAAGCCTACAAAGCCTGGGCCTGAGCCCCAGTCTTACACCTTTAAAAAAGTACTCTGAGCATGAGCTTGGCTGGCTTAGCAGCCTGTTTTGCAAAAATGGCGGAACTCAGAATTCAGAAATCTGGCTTTGAGTAACCAAAAGCATCATAGTCCACCTTGAAGTGCTCGTAAAGAGCAGCTCTTGTTGCGGGGGTCAGGTCATCAGCCGTCATTTTGCAGTGGTCCGTCCAGCCGGCCATAAAATGAGTCTCCGGTAGCTTCACGTCACGCCCAAACTCGGCCATCAATGCAGCAAAGCCTTCTGTCAGGTTCTCGGTATGCAGGATGCGCTGACAGAATCGTTGGGTTGCCCCAATCTCGCCAGATGTACCATACACATACTCCGCTTGCGTGATGAACATGCAGTTGTTCATGTATGGGCGCGAACGGAGCTCAGAGAGGAGTTCCACTGTGCGACTCTCCAAAGACTGCGCATCGCAATCCCTGTGAAACATTTTAAAGGCTGCCATGTATCTGCTTAGGGGCTCCCGCACGGCACAGAAGGTAGTGCATTTCGGATCCAGGAAGAACTCCCGAATCTCCGCACTCCGGGAAGGTGGGGTGTGCACCTCCTCACACGCATCGGGGCCATTCGGCGGGATTTCACGCATGGCGCCCGGATGCGTGGCGAAGAAGATATCATATGCCTCTGAGCTGCTGTGCGCCCAGTCGAACATTGCACCCAAATCAACTTCATCCGGATCAGCACGCAAGAAAGCTTGCAACATGATGGAGTCAAAAGCATGGTGTCCCGCTGAGAGCTTGATGTTTGCTGCATCGATGCTGGTGCCCCCTGTCTTGGGTATGTGCATGAAGCGAAGACACTGTTCGGTCTTGGCGGTTGGCCGCGCCGACGCAGCGCTCCGCTGGAGAAGGTTCACACCTGTCATCTCCACGTCCTCACAAGGGCCACATTGCTGCGCATGCGCCGGGTGCAAAACCAGCCATGACCAGCGGGCCAGCAAAAGAACACGGATCACCATGGATCGCAAAAGAACACGGCCCTCCGGAAGGGTACAGAGAACCCTTCCGTAACTCTGTACCCAAACTGTGTACTTGAAGGCCTTAACACTACAAACCCAATCCCTAAGACCCTTAAATGAAGCCTTCCCAAGACTCTACAAGCGCTGAGCACATATCTCCTCTAAACCCTTTTAAGCCCCAAAGAGTTCGGTCGGCCGGGTGTTTTCGGCCTTAGAGCAAACGGCGTCGCACGAACTTGGGATAAGGGTCTCCACGCGCGGGTTTAAATAGGGTTTAGGGACTTTGAGGAGGAACGGAGAAGTTGTCGGGTACTTTTGTTTAACTCCCAACAAGAGGCCTTCAGTTGGGGCCTCTTCAGATCTATGTACGGGGTTTGGGACTGCTTCGGAGTGCTGGGGCGATTTTGGATCCATTTTTTTTTGGTTGGGGGGGGGGAGTTCAAAGCTGCGGGGTTTAGGTTCCATATAGGCATTGAATTTGGGATCTTAAAGGGTCCAGGGCTTTGGGCTCAGGGCGTGGAGTTAGAACAGGGTGCTTGGATGTATAGTCGCATGCGTTTTGCCATGGGGAGCCCTAACAAAACATGCGATTGGTAGTTGGCCAGGCTTCTAAAACTCGACATATCAAAGACCTTAGTAACTATTCCAGGCTGCCGGGCCACGTTGCGCCAAGATCGCAAGCCGGACTCCGCGCTGACGAGATCCTACCACCGAAAGGATCCGGGCGCTTAACCCGAAGGCGCTGAGGTCTCATGTTATAGGGTTAAGGGTTCAGGGTTTGGGGTTTAGGGTTTAGGATCATACCTTACCCTTACCCATAGGCTCCGAAGTAGTTCCTGTTTGTGGTTTATATCTAGAATCCTATAAGGTATTCCCAAAAGGAACTACTAAGGAGCCTATGGGTATAGCCCTTAGCATCAAACTAGCCCAGAAGCCCTATATAATAGGGTCTTTGGGCCCAAAAGCCTTAAAATATGAGTCCTTTGAGGGAAAGGGCAAGGCTTTGTTCCAAAGACAGTTCTGTGTAGGTTTTGGGCTATGCTGAGCCCGAGGACCGCCCTAGGGTAATGGAGAGGGGTCCAAGAATAAGCTCTATGACCGAATGTAGGGGCAATTCTCCGGATTATATATACTACTTACCAAGGCCCCTAATCCTTTACGCATGGGCGACGTAAAGCGGGCACAGTCCAGATGTGAGTAGAGAAGCATATACAAACCTTTACATACACTTGCACAAGCAACGCTGCGTCCCAAAATGCATAACACTACACCCCTAGGCAAGGTTAAGTTGGGCCCGAAACTGACTACACTTACACTTGTGCTCAAGCCCGGCTTAAGCATATCATGTTCACCTCCGGCCTAAAGCTTTTGAGGTGCCACGCAAGACAGGCAACAACGCAACACGACAGTGAACACAATGTAGCAATGGCAACAACCGACAATGCTCAGCGACCATTGTGCATCCCCACACACCCGTAGAAAATTGCCACATCAGGAGACACAACCCAAAATCCTCAACTCTCTGCAGCCCTTAAACCCTAAACTCCGTTATAGAACTCTCTTGCGACCCTTACAGCTCCCATTTGTGCCCCTTGTAGGACCCTTATAACACGCTTCTTGTACGCCTTATATTATAAACCCTTTTCCCTAAACCCTAAACCCTAAACCCTATCTATCTATCTATCTATCTATATCTATCTATCTATCTATCTATCTATCTCTCTCTCTCTCCCTCTCTCTCTATAGATAGTAACCCCTATAGCAGCGCCTCCAGGCGGAGCTGAACTTCGAGGTAGCTGCCGCCAGCAATCCAACAGCCCCGGCCTAGGGGAGATTTTGAAGGTGAAAAGTTAGGGTGGTAAGCTTTAGAAGTTTGGGGGTTTAGGGTCATAGGGTTGTCAGCTTTAGAAGTTTGAGGGTTTAGGGTCATAGGCTTAGGGTTTAGAGTTTTAGCCAGTTTGGGGTTTTAGGGGATAGGGTAAGGGCTTCGAGCGCATGGGGAGCCCTGCCTTTTGGGAATAGACTTTTGGGGTTCCGAGGCTTTTATGTCCGCTTTTGGCTACCTTGGAAGGTATGTTTTTTTGTGTCTGTGGGGGGAGGACTTTTGGGTTCTCGCCCCCGGCCAGATGTCCGGTTTAGGGTTTTAGGGTTTAAAGTCTTGGGTTTAGGGTTGAGGGTTAATACATGTTCCACTAAATATCTGGACCCTCCATTGTTCCCTCTATCAGACCCTAAATACCCTCTATTTGGGACCATATACCCCTATGTGGCTAGTTCTCTAAATTCGGATCCTTTTTAGCGTCCTCTTTATAAGGGTGCAGGGTGCCGTACTACATTGGGGACCTAAAAAGGGACGCTACTTTAGAGAACTACCCATGTGAGGGTACAAGGAGGGCCCTGGTACTCCACAGTGGCTTGGATGCAGGTCCTGGGACCTGGCTTTACAGTCCACATACGTTTTGGGAACCAGGACCATGGTTCAGGGTAGGGTTTCGGGTTTAGGGAACCATGGTTCTACAATGTGCAGCTATGTGCCGTCATGGCACATTCGATGCTGGCTGCGTCGAACATCCGCAACGCCCACTGTTCGGTGTCTGCCCCTGGGGAAGAACCACAGGAAGGATAGTGATAGTTTGCAAGACAGGAGTGGCTGATGGTCATGACTGCAAACCTGTCGAAGCTAGGACGCACCCTGCCTGATAGGCCCGTGCCCCCGCGGGTTGCCTGCAAGGGCGCAATCACCACGGTTTAGGGGTTAGTTAAAGGAAACTACAGGTGGGGAGTTTAGGGTATGTAGAGCTTCTATAAGGCTTCTATAAAGTATATCGACCTTCTATAAGGCTCCTATACGGTACAGTAACTACTCACCTGAAAGTGTCCTAGATTTCAGCACTCACGACTAGGACAAGCCAGGCGAGGATTCGAGTACCGCATACGCACATTGGCGAAGTGTCCTAGATTTAGGGCAGTCTACAACAGGAGCTTGAAACTCAGACCCCTGCTCTGAACCTGGAAGCACTAAGTCCTAAAAGCGCAAAATGACGGCCATGCTGTGAATTGAGAGGCCTAGGCCTACAAAACACCAAGCCGAAAAGGAACAAATAACATAAGTACGACGTTGCAGCCACGTCAGTTTACAAAATGTACAACACTACCCGTTCCAGTGTGCCTTAAGCCCTCCTCCATTCTGACGCTTTGCCGCGCTTATCGCCTTGAAAACCTCGATGAAGCTGCTGCCTGCTGGTGCCAATGTGGTTGCTGTCCAATATCAGTGAACTCAGAGGTCCTCAGCTGGAAATTTCGGGCTTACACATGAGGTCTAAGGGTTTAGGATTTGGGTGTTCGAGTTGCGGGGTTTAGGATTTGATAATGTTGAAGAGTGGAATTTAGGGATATTTCGATCTCTGGGTGCACAGCATAAGGCTCGCAAACCCGGTTCTACTTATGGCCCCTACAGTTTGGTTTAGGGTTCGGGGGTTTAGGGCTTAAAATTTCTAGTAAACCCTACTGCCCTCCGATGGATGTAGTTCCTCTTTCGCCTTGCTCCCTTGTTAAGGTGCCTAGGGCCTAGCCATAGGGTATAGGGTCCGTGTAGGTGGACTTTGAACTCTGTGGTTTTCCGGGCCCTTGCGGCCTCGTCTCTGGTGGGAAAGGTCCAGCCACACATCGAGGTGGTCGCGGTAGGCTGTGGCGCAAGCCCTCGGCAGACTGTCCCAGAAAAAGAAATCCTCGAGTCTGAAATGCTCGCCTGCGTTGGTGCTAGTTGGATGTTTCGATCTCTGAAACTGAAAACCCTGCGCAGCTTGCAGGGACGGTTCGGCTTCAAATATCTTCCAGATGGGCGCCTTGCTCACAAAGACGACCGAAGACCAAGACCGTCTCTGACGGTGTAGGGTTTAGTTTAGGGTTTAGGGGTCTCTGCAAAAAGCTGGATTCCAACTTCACTTTCACAGGATTGCTCGAACTACCTAAGGGCATTCTGGTGTGCCTGCCTGACTGGGCCTCCTGATAACACGAAGCCCCTATGTTCCCTCTCTGAAGCAATCGAGCAGCTGCCGCACTGACATAGGGGCCAAGGCCGCAGACCATGCCGGCCGCCGGTGTGACTACTCTGCTGAAGCTCATGTTGAGACATGCGCGGACCAAAAAAATTTGTGTGAAGTCCGTAGAAAATTGTACCCTTTTGTCTAGCTGCAGCTGCCGCTTGAGGCTTCATGCCAGTGCAAATTGAGGCGAGGGGCGGTGCTCACAATCCCGCACCGTAAACCCTAGATTGAGCCAAGCCCGGAACTCTACCATCTTTTGAACATGTAATAAGGTCTACATTCACATGTCTACGTATGAATATATGAACATTATGAAGATGTATACGAAGAAATGAATGACATGAAACAAGATTGCAATATGTGCAGAAAATATACTGACGACAAATCTAGTGATATGACTATTCAATCAGCGAACCGTTTCCTATGGATGGAACCGAGTCAGAAGCTGAGCCTATCAACAGCAACAGTTCAGCTCCTGAAGTTCTCCGATGGCAGAGGTTTAGGGATTTCTTGGGCTTAATGTTGTGCTTTCCCGGTGTAAGGCGTAAGGGGTGGGATTAGGTTTGCGATTCACTTTGAATCTGCCTCAGCTCTGATACATGTACGTGATCATCATGCCCAAAAAGCAGAGCCCTTGACACTTTCCGCCTGCTGGGGTCCTGAACAGACTTCATGGCAAATGCTGGAACTCTACCCACCCAAAATGCCCAAACCAGTATCCTGAATCATACAGCACGTAATACTATATTCCTGCGGCCCACCCTCAAATTGAACTCTGAACCCGAACCTCCGAAATGTTTGGGTTCTGTGATAGATATCCCTTCGCGCCTAGCTGGTGGAGGTACTTGTGGTCCCGCAGAGCATCGACCCCACAGATGAAGAAACCCTGGGACTCGAGTGCTTTTCGTCGTTACTAGGAACTCAAATCTTCGGGGTTGAGGATTTCCGTTTTAAGGGTTTCGACTCGCACACTCACAAGGGTTTATGCAAGGGTTCCTTGAACTCACAACGGGGACTTGCCGGGTTTAAGGGCTGTCGTGATATATCTGGGCTTTGTCTGCGTGCACAGATGGCTAGCTGTCTATGCGTCCTCACTACAGGGACACCATCAAACGAGTAATGCCAAGGCAAATCGACATGCATGACTCTCGATGATGCCTCTGCTTGAAAATATCATTGTAGCAGCATCATACGAGTAATACAGAGCACAGGCGACACACATACACACACGCGCGCACTACCATGGTACTTTGGTGCGACATCTTGCACAGTAGAATGTCATAATTGACCCAGTCCCTTGATCAACCCTGGGCCTAAACCCTGAAATTCCTGGCTCAAAAAAGTCAAAAAACCACACACACCCCTTGCACCCCCTTCCCGACAAAATCGTTGTTGCCTCATCGATCTTGTGAATACCTCAAGCCGTCAGGGGTTCAACTCGGATCATTGGTCAGTTTTGCCCGTAGAGTCTGGGAAAAGCAGCAAGCACCAGCAAAACCTCTGGCTCGATATCACCGGAAACTTAGGCGTGCCGATGAGATGGGAAATTTGGGGTGGGGCCTCTGTTCGCTACTCCGTCAGGCGATTTCGATCGCAATGAGAGAAGACTGGTGCTCAAAAGCCAGGGCAGTAGGAAGCAAAGATCCGAGACTGCTTTTGAGGTTTTTTTGACACTCACACTCGGACAAGCCTGGCAAGGTCTGTGGCGATACTGGTCTCAGAAGCAAAGGACCGTACTCAACACGTATGACCAAGTACACGGTGCTGTCAGTGCAAGGTCAGCGACCATATGACAGCCGTCTACCACAACAGCAAACGACTAAAACCCAAACCCACAATCTAGTTCAGCTGCCTGGTAGACACGTGAAACCTCGGGCCCATCTATTTACTCTCGTACTTGACCTGGGTGCAGTTTCCTCACGACGCACGTTCATGCAAAAGGGCATGCAGGGACACAAACTTGGGCGTTGCAGTTAAAAAATAACCCAGAATGCAATTTCATTTGTGCAAGGTTGGGTTGTGCATGCATCATTTAACCAGAACACTAGCTCACTCGGTTTCAGCACTCACAAATCACACAAGCCTGGCGAGGTTCCTGGTTCGGGCGACAGCACTTGGCCAGAGTAGGGCACGTTTCACCACGCTCAAAAACTCACACACGTGCAAATTCCAAATTCACTGACCATCATCCGCTCCACACGTCGCTATTTCCCATCACCACATCACAAGCTCTCCACTGCGAGCACAAGGCCATATTCCACATACAGCCCGTTCCCAGAGCAATTCCAGACATCACGTGATCCCCGCTGACCAGCGACACGAGAGGCGTCTGAACTTTCGCGGCTAAAAGAGTAGGCCACAACGGCCACAACCCCCTCATTCCTGCTCTCACCGTTGCATTACCTGCAAACAGATTCACAAATTCTCAGATTCTTCAGGCTCTTCGCAGTCTTCCATTGTAGCGATGTGACATGCAGGAGGGCATCACATATAGATCACCTCAAGTCTTGCAGCACCTGATCAAATTCGCAAATGCCACCTCATCTTCAGGTCCCCATGCAAAGAAAGGCCATGCAGTTGATCATGCGCAGAAAATAGCACCTCTGCACTCTTTGTCACAGTCGTCCTGAAACCACTGCGGCCTGCAACGAACGTAGCCCGCTCTGTGTCATGCGTGCGCCAGTCGTTACATCCGCCCAACCCACTCAACCGATCGTCAGCCCGATGGGGCAGTACAATTCCCTTAACATGCTGCAAGCAGCAAGCACCTAATTATCTGCAAAAGCTGTTCCATGCTCATCGCTCTTTTCAATAGGTAGCAGCCAGCAGGGAAGCATCATGTCTGAACCTGCCTAAACCAGTAAATGTGGCGATAACCAGTTGCCTGCAGAGTCCTCGCATGTATTGAATGGTTTAGGGTTTCTCGATGCTGCCATGTTGCTTTTCCCGGCTCCCATGGCCGCAACAGGCTGCACGGCAGCGGCTAGGTACTAGGTCCAGGTGCACCCTAAACCCTAAAGTTTAGGGTTTAGGGTTTAAAACCCCTAAAATCTAGACTTTGGGATACACCTGCTCAGCACGGCGTGTTCGAACGGCTGCACGGTCTATCACTAGGCTCAAGTCTCGCCGGAATTCGACCCCAGCCTCTTCTTGAACTTCGGTCTAAACCCTAAACCCTAAATCCCGAAACCCTACACCCTCAATCCCAAAACGATGTTGAAGGCTCCGGTTTCGCAAGACCCAGGGCTCAGGCTTTCGCAAGAAACCTTGGGCCCGAGAAGTTGTGGCGAAGTTGCGAGAAGAGCCCGACGGTTTAGGGTTTAGGGTCTAGAGTCCAGGGTCCCGAACCACATGGTGCATCGTAGCTGCCTTAAAGGGCGGCTTAAAGGGCATTTTAGGTGCTCTGAGGGCTTGTATACATGGCTTCCATAAGTAAGGAATAAGAAGGAGTCCACAACGGGGCTCTATAAGAAGGCTTAAGCCCTGCCAAATCTGCTTCTTCTGGGGAAGCGTGCACAGACTTCTTGCCCGGTTCAGCCGGTATTGGCCACCACCGTTCGTTCCTGCCCACACACTATATATGAATATTAGCAGCGTTACCGTGAAACAGCGACCATCTGCTGCAAGCACCGTCGACAAGCTACGCCTGTCGCCAGCAGCCTAAACCTCTACAAAAGAGAGAAGTACTACAACCTTACTACAACCCTAAGCACCCCAGGCCTGAAGCCCTCAACCGTAAACCATCCTAGACCAAACCGTATGCAGACCCTTCAACCCGTAAGGTCAAGCCCATGTCGATCCGTTGAGTCATGCAAGGCGCTACAGGGCTCTACACGGTTACGATGTCGCTCAGCCACTCTGATTTCTGTCAGGCTCCTTGAACTCCCGGAAAGATCAGTGGGAGAGTTTGAAGCTTCGCTTCCCTACGAGTACGTTAAGCCTAGGCTGTAGACGCAAAGATTGAAACTTCAACGTTCAGCCACGGCTGTACGCCTAAGTGCATCCGACTTTGGTGTTACATCAACTGTCGAATCTTCCAAGGAATCGTCAACCCGCGGACCCAGAGCAGTATCTCCAGCATATTGACGGTGGAGGGCTTATTAGTTATCAGCTTAGTTATCAAGGTTCAGTATGTAACTGTAACTTGGCGATTTTGAAAGCCACAAGCCGTACGCCCCAAACCCCAAAAGCCCGAATCGAAGAACCCCAGTGCCCTTAAACCCAAATAGGGCCTACACCCGGAAGTCGAAAAGCCTGAACCCCTCTGCGCCCCGCCTGGTTAAAGCCAACCCTAAAAACCCTTCAAACCCCCCTAAACCCTGAACCCTGCAAGAGTCCGGCAAGCTTTTGCTGCTCGTGCCGCCAGTCGTTGCTGCGGCTGCATGACCTTGGGCCGGACTTCAAAGGTAGGGTTTAGGGTTTGGTTTCGTCTTATGTAGGATTCAATGCATTCAGGCTTATGCTCTCACACTGAAAGACTACCAAGCAAGGTGGCATGAGGCTAATGATGATGCTCATGGCAGAAAGGTGACCCAAGCGCCACACCCCCACCACCCACCTCAAAGGAGCACGCTTCTCTTTTCATCGGCATCGTCAAGACCAGGCGCACATAGCCCGCTCAAATCTCGACGCGACCCGATGAAGCGGCCGGCGTACGTCCCAGACTCCACACTGCAGCTACCCATAGGCCCCTAAGTGGTTCCTCTTTGTGGTTTATATTTAGACTGCTATAAGATAACCCCAAAAAAGGAACTACTAAGGAGCCTATGGCTACAGCACCGAAGCACTAGGCATAGCCGTTGCTCACCCTTGCCGTGGCTCGAAAGGCAGCCTCATCACAGGAGGCAACCACATGCACACACACGGCTACATGTGTGTGTCTGTGTGTGAAGGTGTGTATGTCTTCATACATGCACGTGTGGACGAATGATTGCAGGCAGGTACACATGCGTGTGTGCGTTGCTGCATGACGGCAACTCGTCTTTCATCATGCATGTACCCATAGGCCCCTAAGTAGTTCTTTTTTGGGGTTACCTTATAGGATTCTAAACATAAACCATAAAAAAGGAACTCCTTAGGGGCCTATGGGTAGGTCCCCAGATCCGAAACATCGAGACCTGCTTCTTCTCCGCGTGTTGGCCGAACCACCAGTTTAGGATGACATTGCCTGAGCCGGCTGAGGGCTTAGGGCTTAGGGCTTTTGGGTTTAGGGCGGAGGGACATTCTCATGGCTGATCATCATGTGCATCTATGGGGTTTAGGGTTAAGGGCTTCCTGAAGGTTTGGGGTTTAGGGCTTCGATTTCGGCCCCCGCATTGTAAGCTGGCGTGCCAACTCGGCGTGATGCTATTTGTGGCATCCTAGCCGAGGAGTTTCAGCCTGCGGAAGATGCAGCAAGGAACGCCAGCATGCGCATGCAGATGCATGTACACACAAAGACAGAGACACTTGTCTCAGCAAGCAGTGGTGCAGTAGTAAGACTTATTGAAGAGCCTAAATGATGGGAACCCTGGCCAGACAAACGAATCTGGGCAAACGGAGAAGTCCTGCCAAACCGCACACCCCCAAACCCGAAACCCTCCTCAGAGAGAAAAGCACAGCCTCTAAACATGCAATGCGACTACTCTTTCGATCCTTATTTTCTTTTCCAGCACGGACTGAGGTCTTGTAACCCTCGTTGAACGCTGACCCAAAGCAGAGCCCAGAAGAGCCAGAAGCGAAAAAATGCTTGCCGGGCGGCGGTCATCCGAACCTTCCACCTTGGGGGGGGGTCGTTCTTGAGATTTGGTGTTCCTAACTGTTGCGAAGCGGTGCTTAGGGTTTAGGGGTTTGGGGCTTCGGGCTTGGCGGTTTGGGGTAGCAACTTGTCGGCCCATCCGACATCCGAACGCTCCTGTGCCCACTCTCACGCCCAGGCACACAGTGCCACCAGCAGGCAGGCAGATAAAGCATGTCCTTAGCTGGTCCCGGCCACTGCGCCGTCAAGCTCTTCGAATTCATACAGGGGCCTTAACAATTAAAATAGGGCTCTGTGGTATACCATGCTTCTAGCATAACAAAGATAAGGAACCCCAAAACAGGTTTGCCAATTATTCAGGGCCTGTATATTCGTGGTTTCGTGCTGCAGTGTCCCAATTTTGACGGGAAGCATCGCCGAGACGGGATCACCCCGGATCGAGAGGCAAGCTCGTTGCATGAGGGTAGTTAGTTCTCTAAACTAGGATCCTCTTTAGTAAGGGTGCCACCCTCTTTTGGGTTCCTACGACTCCTACAGCAAGAAGGTTATTTAGATAACTACCCATTTGTATGAGCAACTGGTTTCGGGTTTAGAAGCTCATCGCGTTTCGAAACCAGCGATCCCCCTTCCAGAGCTCGAGGTCCCTGTTCCTAGCATGTCTTAGGGTTTCGACTCACACACTCGCTCGAGGCTGGCATGGCGTTCGGTGGTCTGATGTCTTAGGGTTTTTTCCTTCCCACTTAGGGTTTAGGGTTTAGAGTTTAGGGTATAGGGGTTTAGGGTTTAGGGTTTTGGGTTTTGGGTTCGGTGGTCTGATGTCTTAGGGTTTAGGGTGTAGGCTTAGGGCCTCAGTCAAGTCAAGTAGGTACCTTGAGCAGGACCCTAATGCAAAGCTGCCCCCCAGCTCACGTTAAGGAGGCCATGCTGCGGCTCTTCGCTCTTGCCGGGTAGTATCATGTAGTTCTCCACACTAGGGGCTCTCATTGGGGACAAGATGAGTTAACCTAAGTTTCGAACGAAATTTCAAAGTTAACATATGAAAACACGCATTTGCAACCAAGGCGTCACCAGCTCTGACGGTCACCTCCGGTCACTTCGCGTTTGGACGACTGGGTCTGCAGGGTAAGGGGTCCTAGAAACCTCCCTGGCAAGTTGCGAAATGTGCAGAGGAGAGCCCAAGACTTTGGGTATACCTAGTTGTGAGGCTGCTGCATGGTACTGTTGATTTGGCACAAATGGGTGCCAGTTCCTCAGGGCACTGACCCGTGTAATCACCGTCAAAACGGCGGCCGCCACTGCCCCTACTACAATCACCAGCAGCAGCAGCAGCAGCAGCAGCAGGAACAGCAGCATGAGAATCACCACAAAGAAGAAGAAAATCAAGAAAGAAGAGAGGCGCGATCAGGAACAGAGAACAGTTGCAAGTAACACAGCCACGATTCCCACACAACACCCTCTCGAAGCCTATCCGAAATTGCTCAGATAAAGAATGGAACAAAATCCCTCGCCAAAAACTCGAACATCCGCAAGCTTCCAAACCGTACCTGACGGCCCCTGAAGCCTGTGTGCAGGTGCCTCCAGCACTGTAGCATGCTGCAGCAGTGGGTAGCGGAGCTTGTCCTCAGGGCCCAGGTCCTTGGCCACAGAATGAGTATAAACCAAGGGCCTAGGGTTCACGCCCCACGCCCACAAACCCTAAACCCTTAGTCCAGGGTTGAGGATTTTAGGGTTCGCGGTAGAGATAGCTGGGTTCCGGCGCTCAAACTCCGGTACTCCTGCTCACAATGGTTCGAGGCCTACACTCTATGAGCCAGGTGTGCTTTGCCAAGCGAAACGCGAAGGGTTTTGGGCCCGGATCAAAACAACAACTGAACACCAGGTCACTAGCAAACCCACCGGCTACTGCGGCCCTAAGAAAACAAAGATGCGCACGAAAACTACTCTGGCACTGTCACACCACGCCATGATGATGACCAAGGTGGTTTAAGCACTGAACCACAACAAAAGCCAAACTGAATCGGGAGAAATGCTAAACCGTTGTAAGAAGGGAGACCCATGATGTAGACAGACCCCAACCAAATGATCCCGCCCTGACGAAGAGACCCCTCATTTTCCGAAGGCCCCCGCTCATCCCTGAAGTAGACCCCAAACTAAACCAAAACCCTAAAACCTAAACTAAATCCCAAACCCTAAAACCTAAACTAAATCCGAAAAAAAAACCTTCTTTTGCTTACTGGACTCAATCAAGTCTAGCTAAACGACGACCTGAAATCATCTTGGCCGAAGCCCATGCTTCACAAATCCGAAAAACCTAAACCCTCAACCCCTAAAAGCGATACCTAGAGTCTCCATTGTAGGTCCTTTTTGGGGTTACCTTTTAGGATCCTTAATATAGATTTGGTTAAACCAAAAAAAGGAACTACAATGGAGACTATAGGTAGTTCCCATAGAAAAACGTTTCCTGACATCTCCCCACTTCCCTAAAACACCTACACCCATTCAAAGAAAAAAAAACCTTTCCTGACATCTCCCCCGTTTGCACTTCCCAGGCACCTCGAAGGCCCTGAAAGGGAGGATCGAAGATCTGGAGAAGTCCGTGCTCGAACCCCTGTTTTGTGGCGTTGAGGCTTTAGGGGGACTTTGCGCCGCAAAAAAACGACATGCAGACAACCCCGAGTTTGTCGTGTGATGCTGCCGCTTAGGCCGCAAACCCTGCGCCCCCGCCCTCCGCGCGAAAGCGCCTCCGTAATGTAGATCCCCTGCCACAGAACATCCATGTCCCAACCAGGATAAGGTCCACAGAGACTCCATCCGCCCAACCATGATAACGTCCGCACAGACTCCCATCCGTTCCCACATCGCATCCATGTCCCAACCATGATACTGTAAAGTCCACACAGACTCCATCACTTCCCACAGGGCATCCATGTCGCAGCCACGCGCCTCAGCATATACCAGATTATGTTGCTGATATAAGGGCTGCAATTTGGCACATAAGACCAAGTATGTTGAGAAGTAGGAAACCCTCGTAAATACTGTATAGGTCGTCTTTGCGACGGCTAGCAGAAGCGCTTGCGTCAGGATGATGTTTTATGTAAAACCACATTCCACGGTATCACCTGCCGGGCCCTGGGCGGGGTGCCGTTGCGAGAAGTGTTTTCTTAAGCTGGAGGTCCTCTCAGCTGCACGTATCCTGCAATCAACTGTTGTGATTGGGTGCGCGGCAAGACAAGCGGTCGGAGCGGGGTTAAGGTTTTAGGGCTTTAGAAGTTTAGGGTTAAGGGCTTTCTATCTATCTAGCTACGTATCTAAATTTACACCTACATACATGCTCAAAGAAGTATGGTACGTGTATGCATGGTTATCCCATATGGTGCCCGGTACCTCCACGCAGGCCTTTGGGGGGTCAGCGTAACCAACTAACTGGAGGTATTCCGGCTACTGTGACATCCTATGTTTCAGACTCAACATACATACGTACATACATGTTAGCACTCGCGCTCCACGAATCAGGCGAACATGCATGCATGCATACATACATACATACATACATACATACATGCATGCATGCATGCATAGATTTGCAGGGGGATCCCTACATGCATACATACGTAAATACATGCATAGATGCCTAGGCATAGATGCATGGATACATACTTATCCGAAAACCGTGTCATCTGCGGCATAATGAGTATAAAGAGACTCAAACTGACAGGTAGCGGCATTGGCCTCTAAGTTCGCTATAACCATCGTGATTCCGAACCCAGCATGAAGATAAACAGAAGAAGAAACACATGTCCAGATACAGTAGAACAGGGTATACGCGTATAAGTTTGGAGCCTCGGTTCTTGCATCTTACACTTCGCAAGCCTGCTGAAGAACTGCAATGCATGACCGGAGCAGTACAGGTTTTCGGGTTCAGGATGAGTGCAACACAACAAAAAAGGTTAGTTTATGGCTTCCGGTATCGGCAAGTGGGACCCGTCTTCCCCGCTAGAACTCGTAGCTGTGCACCTGTTTGCAGTTGATGCACCCGATGTCTCCGACAAGCCCCTTAATTCCTATCAAAGATAGACTCCTGCGAGCCAAAAGCGCCCATTAGACTCCTTCGGGCAAGCCTGTCTTTGGAGATGGGGTAGACGAACCTGGCAGGGGAAAAGAAGTCTGCCGGCATGAAACCGAGCTTGTGTCTACTGCTTAGGGTCCTTACCCACTGTATCTTGTAGGAAGGATTTGAGGTCTAGATTCTCTTTGGACGAAGCAGGATGGGTTCCAACTGAAGCATTCACATGGAGGACGTTTGGGCTTAAAGAAAGCTGTGGAGAACTGTCGAAGCAATAAGAGAGGCCAGAGCAGGAACGCTTAAACCTTAGCGGCCTGCAGGGTTTTGAAGTTGAAGGGTTCGGCCGCTAAGCGCTAAGGGTTTGGGTTTAGGGTTTAGGGTTAAGGGTTAAGGGTTAAGGGTTAAGGGTTTAGGGTTTAGGGTTTAGGGTTTAGGGTTTAGGGTGGAGCACTCCAATCATTGACCCCTCTCCGCTCTTTCTGCTATGACTCGTACTCGGTGTTTCTCGAACTGAAGAATTACCCGACACCCCGCTTTAGCTCACACTGCTTTCATCCTCTGGCCAAACCTGAACACTAGCTTCCACATACCAAGCTTAGAGGCGAGGGTACCTATATAATCAGCCAATTACTAAGTTGTGGTTATGTAAAGGCGGCGACTACTTGATTCATTCGTAATTATCTGGTTTTGTACGGCAACGCCCGGGAAGGTGTGCCCTGTTGATCAACAAACTGCTGGCGAGCACTTAATTCCGTCTACATCATGTGAAGCAGTGGAACCATACCGTTCTCATGCTCCTGTCCTTGCTCTTTCTCAATCAAGCACGTCTCGTGTGCTCCAATGCAGGAACCACACTGTTGAGTTCCTTCCCCCTCCGCTTAGTGTAGGAGCCTCAGTGATCAGAAGAGGATTTTGAGGTACATTGTTATGGTACATTGTGGCCATAAGAATTTTACCTGTTCCTAGCCGTAGGTATGCCTGAATCCTCAACCCTGCCGGCCTCGCATCACCGGGCGGGTACAGCCACAGCCGCTTGGTGCCGCAGACACAAACCATCAGGTTCCTCCAGGCGGTGTTTTTTTTTGACGGCTTTTGGAGAAAACTCAAAAGGTGGGATGAAGGTGGGTAGGATTAAGGCTCCCTCATTTTATGGACTCTTACTTTGGGATTACCCCACCTACCTTCATCCCACCCTTGGAGCCCGCTGAGGTTTACGGCCTTTAGGGTTTTACATGGTTTTACGCTCGGCGTCTCTCAACTGGCAAAAATCTTATGCAGTTGGTGGTTGGATTGACCAGGGGCCTAGCTGAAATATGTTTTTACAGTCCACATATATATATATATGTGTGTGTGTGTGTGTATGTGTATCTCTCTCTATATATATATATAGATAGAGATATATATATATAGATAGAGAGAGAGAGAGAGAGAGAGAGAGAGGATGGTATACAGCCTGCACTGGCTAACCGTCGGCACCTTGGAACAGCTGGCATTGGGGCCTACGAAACCCGAAACCCTAAACCCTTTGTTGGAACTCTCCACCCCTAAACCTTTTTTGTTTGCATCCAAGCCTCTTGCAGTCTTGCCAGGGAAGGGCGAGGTAAGCAGCACTCGTGGCTACAGCCCTAAACCCCAAACCAATAAACCCAGAGCTCCAGTGGGCTGAAGGGCCCTCATACTTCGAATTAACGTCTTTTGGATATGTCGTGCGATTAAAATAAGAGGCCGCGAGGAATCTAGGAATCTGAGGAAAAGATAGGAGTCGTCTCATAAATTATTCAGACCTCTGTGTTAGAGCTGAGAGTTCAACATCTGAGCCTCACGCCAAGCGGTAGGAATACTGCGGTTGATGATAAAAGTCCTGCATTACGCACAATAAGGACCAATCCATAATTCCCATAGTTTAAGGTCCTTAAGGTAATGCCGGATTTATATCGTCAACAGTAGGAATACTATGGCCCGTGTCTTGGTAAAACACCTCTGGGCACCAAAGCTGCAACCGGGGCTCTCGTGGCAGTCATAATGGACCTTGGCTGATATGTTGCAAGACCACATATCTCTCCTGATCAAAGAAAGGCCTAGTCCCACAAGCGCTGCACGTCGCACACCTGCATGAAAGAGGAAAACCCTAAATTTTACCACAAAATCGAAGAGATCGACTTCCCGCACACCCACCCCACGTCTGTGGACATACATTTACATGCGGCTGATCCCTGGTAATTATCCATAGCACGACCCGATGGAAACAGCCAAGCGGCTAATCTAGTGGCCGTACGAACGGTGATCTCGAAACCCTAAACCCCAAGCCGTAACAGATGTCATAAGTGTTGAGCCCTCCGTCGCACATGTCAAAATGTTACAGAAGCTCTAAGCTTGCGGTGCTCCGTCTGCAAGAGTCTTGGTTCAAGGGTAAGATCTTAAATCTTAAACATCAACCAAGAACCGACATGAACCATGGGATGTTTGATTTGTGTTGGAGATTTGAGCGAGCACGGGAAAGATCAGAAAAGTTGGAATGCAAATGGAGGATGCTCAGGTGCTGGGATTGCTTCTGCTCTTGCTCTAGGGTAGAAGGATAGCGCAAAGAAAGGCGTTTTAGTCGAAGACAATCCAGGGTTTAGGGTGTGTGGTGGTACTTAAACCCTAAGCCCCTTTTTGCCCTAAAGCTTGGCCTGCCCCTCCAACCCTGAGCTGACCCCCTTTTACAGCAGGCCTCGTACACAGCAGCCCCTAAACCCTGAAGCAAATCTTTTCTAGGTTCCTGAGTGACCTCTTGATAACAAGGGTACCCCTTTTCCCGTTGGTTAGTTTGAATAAGGCAGCCATACAACAAAAAAGGCAAAAGGGTACTACTCAGGAACCTAGTTTTGTACAAGCCCAACAAGGCGGGTCAGTATTGAAGTTCACTACTCCGAACCGAACCGGTCTTCATTGAATCAAGGGGCTGATGTGGAGTTGCGGCCGCAGCCAAAATACGTGAACACGCCTGGCCCAACACCATCCACATGTCGGAACGTTTCGAAACCGTGCTTGAAGCTTGATACGAGTGGGGGGGGGCAAAGACAATCGAAATCATATCACAACCATTTATCAACCAACAAGTAACCCTGCTCGCAACTTCCCTTGAAATCTTCCAGAATTTGTAGCCTCCACGTCCAAGCTTTTTCTGGAACATTCTTCGCCCTCGCAGAAACCACTGACGTTTTTCTAGCAACTCCAGCACAACTCTTCTAGGAGCTCCTGAACATCCTGGAGACTCCAAAAGCCCTTAATTGAGGAATGATACCTTAGATCTTGTTTGGGTTCCTCTTATGATTTAGGGTAGATTCCCTTAATTAAGGGGTGTTGGAGTCTCTGGGATCTGCTAAATCATCGCAGAGATCCTCGGCGTGATACTCTGAAGCTAAACCCTAAACCCTAACCCTCCCCGAAACGTTCGTGGATGTCTTCGTGCTGGCCTTCTGGGAGGAGGTCTCCAAAGCATCCTCCGTACTCCTTAGCTTTAGGTTTTGGGGTTTAGGGTTTTTAGGGTTCAGGGTTTAGGGGTTTAAGGTCTTTACGGTTCATGGGGCTAGTATAGTGACTTTTAGTGAACAAATGATGCAGGGCTTGGCCCAAATGGGGGTGCATTGTGGCAAAGTCTAGTTATGTGGGGGCTATGAGGGGATACTATCAGTACTGCAGGTATGAGGAGGTCCCATTCTTAGAATACTAGCAGGATCCGTTGGGGTTAGGCGCATCATACAGTACGGAAATAGTCGATGAAGTCAAAAACCTTAAACAAGTTGTCTGGTGTCGTTTGCCTTACACAGCCGCATGAATCAGGATTCAAGTCCAATTCCGAGCCACGGCAATCACTGCTGAGCTTAGTGTGCCTGCTGACAACAAACCCTTAACCGATCTAAACCAGATACGAAGCATCTACTCCAGAACCACAAAATCCAAAAACGCTACCCTTAGTAATAGTAGAAATCTGCGAACACTAGACTAATAACCCAAATTCTATGCCAGAATACAAACCAGAACAAGAACAGTACGACAAGTAGTGGCAGCCGGTTCATGCTAAAACAAGAACCATGATAACAAGAGTACACAAGAGTATGTTTAAACAAACTAGCAGTGATCGCCGCCAAACCCAGCTCTGCCGGCTGGCACTCATGGGCGTTCGGTCGGAGGCCTCGATCTCCTCTCAAGATGCTTTACCCTAAGGGTCCGTGTACCCAATTAGTATAGGTTTAGGGTTTAGGGTTTGGGGTTTAGGGTTTAAGGTTAAGGGGGTTAGGGTTTAGGGTCCATGTACCCAATTAGTGAATTAACTTTGGCCCCAAAGTACCTATATAGGGACTACTTTAAGGCCACAGTATATACTATTT
>CAJNJA010039076.1:0-21972 GCA_905231915.1 Symbiodinium necroappetens | reverse complement strand
TATATATATATATCATATACATGTCTCCAAAGCCAAAGCCTATCAAAGCTTAACGCGTGGCGGTGAATCCTCCTAACCTGCCTCCGAAACTGAGATGCGGCCAGATCGGAGACACGGGGTGTGCTGACTGCAGGAACATCGTCGGAGACTCTGTCGCAGCTGCTCTGCGGCCGCGCATGCGCGTGCACAAGGCGTCAGGGTGTCCAACTGAACTCTGCCTACAGATGATTTTGAAAGCTGTCCGTGCTGAGGTGCCTTCCAAGGGCCCAGGAATGCGAAGAGCCAGGTGTCTGTTACATCCAGGCTACACCGAGCCTTTTCACTGATCACTTTTCGGCTCCCGCATGGCAGACCCCGAGGGCCTACATGGCAGGGATTCCACTACCTTTTGGGCTTTTCTCGATCTCCAAGTGTGTCGACACTCATTACAACATTTCCCCCACAGATGCCACCACGTCTGAGAGGCCGGCGCCCCATCCGCACGAAGCACGGCCTGCGCAAAGAGACAACACCCGGCGCTCCCCGCATTCCTCCATGGGCTTATTTTCATGTATCATGCCTTCGCGCGTGTCGGCGCCACAGCCTCTGATGCTGGAAGCGTGAGCTCTGTGCCGGACGGAGAGTCCTGCAGCACCGAGGTCGGGAGGCTCTACAGGATGAAAAGCCTAGTGCCAAAGCTGCGGGATGCTCTGGGGTGGTCCTGGAGTTCGTAAGCGATTGGCTGCTTCAACTTCACGGCTGGAGACGTGACGTCCTGAGAGCAGGCCGGCCGAGCACACGGCCTCTCGGTTTCCACACAAACGGGACCGGCTGGGTTCCGGCCCCGAAGCTGCACACTTGCTGACAGCGCATTAGCAACGAAAGCGCATGCTGCGGCTGCGGGTTTCAGCGCCCGAGGCCCCTGGAAGGACCCGACACGCCCGACAAGCACACCAAAACAACTGCTGAAGCTGCTGACAGACAATCCACTCTCGAAGCCCTTAGATGGCCAGCTTTAGGCCACGTTTCGCGCCCAACGCCGCGCTGCCCTCGGCCCTTTGACCTGTCCTGCAGGCCTTTGGCAGATGTTGACTTCAGCAATGAGCGCAAAGGAGTCGGACTCGGTGTACCAGTGAAGTCTGAGCATGCATTTCACGTTCTGATCAATCGACTTCTCTGGCATGAGCTGCAGGCAGGCACGGCGAAGGCTCGAAGTCCTTTCCGTGAAGTCTCGGTTGGGTATCGGAGCTTCTGATTCTGCACTCTTTGGTTAGCGGCGATATAAGCACGTCACACACACAAAGTCACAAGAAGGACAAACATGGTTTCTACTGTGGCTTGGGGAATGCTTGCTGCAGCGGTTCTCCCGCAAGCGGTAAAGCTAACGTGTCATTCTTTGAAACTTGAAATCCTCATCACCCTGCTGTGTGTTCCATGGCACCAAGTAATACACCAGCCACCCAAGTAGATCAGCCTGTCAAACTGCTCGGTCCTTGTCGCACTTCAGCGCATGCCTCCAAGAGAGAAAGCTACAGCCGTGCTTTCTTAAAAACAACGAGGTGACAGCGAGAGCAACACAAAATTATATCTGATTCAACAGATCTTGCAACATCGACATCCGAAAACCCGTGCAACACACCGCTAGCCTGCTTGTCTTGGACTTGACCATGGTCGGGTCTGTCCTGCACAGAAGAGAATGGGACGCCTTCTGGAATTGAACGAAACGCATTGCAACGCGGCGCAACGCACCCATTTTGCTCGGCGCCGTGCCACAAAGCCAGCCCGTTCAGCCGGCTCAGATGCGCGAAACGCTAAACCCCGAAGCGAGCATCCGGAAAATCGCCGTTGCTGCTCCAGGGCAAAGCCGGCATGGGACAAGCAAACCTCGTAAGTCAAGCTGTCACTGAAGTGCACATCACGTCATAAAACATCATCACAAACACTTAACACCTTGAGAAAGCCGCCCCTCACACAAACAAACGCTGCACAGGGACTTGTGACATCCTGCCCTTCTGTTCCGAGAGGAGCTTGCAGGCCAGAGCCAACCCAAGAAGGAAAAGGCCGGACAGGAAAGCAGGCGACTGGGCAGGAGAGGTGACGGGCAGGTGACTACGGGCAGCCGAGACGCGCCCTGTTTCGCAGTCCAGTGGTCGCAATTTCGGGTCGAAGGGAAAGGCAAGGCCGGGAGCAGAGAGGGGTTCATTCTGTTGCACAAAACATCAGCGCAAGGATTCCCGAGGTCAAACATAGACATGATGCAGCACGCTGCATGTGTTGGGCTAATCGAGCCCGAAGAGCTCTCCATAGCACAACCCGCATGTTGAAAAAACCATGCGATTGCCTCTGTCAACGCAGGGAGGAGGCCGTCCCAAGCCCTGCACGGCAAGACTGATGCATGCCCAGGCACTGTAGAATCCCAGGCTCGATTCCTGTAGTGACAGTGTCGGGACAACATGAGCAGCAGGCCGGTTTGTCTTCCAGCAAAGCAAACGCAAATCTCTCGCAAGAAGGACCTTGGAGCCTTGGACTAAAGATGCTCATTGCAAGCTCCACTCAAGAGATGCAATCACCCGAATAGCACGTGGCACACCCGGCATACCCCGAAGTAAGATGCAGTCTGCGCATGTCTGCCATATCTGCCAGCCGGCTCAACCACTAACAGCTGGCCCTCACGGACAAGCAGCCGATGGACCTGAGCTTCAGCAGGCGTCGGTGCCATAACGATGTCAGGTGTAGTTTCTTTTCGGGGCAAGGTGCGGTATCCAAGGCCTTTTGTTGGACTTCTTGTGGCCAGTGATGCAAGACCATCGAGAGGAGGCAGGCGTCAAAGCTTTCTGCCGGGAGCCCCAGAAGCTGCCGTCCTAGCCCGGGCCGCACGCATCCGCCGCAGGCCTTCAAACGCCTCTCTCTTCTCTGTCCCTGCCATGCTGCTGCCACGCCTTCTCGGAGAGCACGCTTGTGCCGGGGCAGCACCTGCAGCTGCAGGAAGTCGCACTGCCACACGGAGTCATGCCGTGGGCACACGTCCACCGCTGTGATCCGCCTGCAGGAGTCATCAACAGTTGCAGATTCGATGTTGCAAGCACTTGAAAGCGGGTGCAGCACACGGATCACTGCTTTCGGCCACGGCACAGCTGATGTCGTTCTATGGCAGTTAGCTCCGACTCCAGTGCATTGTTGCAGCTGCCAATATCCAGTAAGCGAACTTCATCGTCTTGATCCAAATCCTGCAGAGATACATGCATAATGGGCAAGGCGAAGGAGAAAAGCCAGCTCGTGGATGGACACTTGAAGAACATCGTGGCTGAATTTCGCTGGTCGTACGCTGATGCAAAAGGCACTCCTCCCGCTGCAACAGCAAGGATTTGCACCAGGACAAGCCTTTGATCACCTCAGTCTGAGGTGTGGATGGCACTCTGTCGAAGGCGCCTTGCGGCAGTCGGCAGTCGAGCGGCTCCTGGCGCCCCAGCCTTCTCCAAGCTCGCATTTGCATACCTGTCGCCACGACCAAGCTCAGATACTACCTTCACTGCCTGACCACGCAGCTCTGCAAATGGCAGTTCTTCCCTGCTCTCACACTCGACGACTTGCAGCATCCGCTGCAAGTCTGGCATCTGCAAAGGTTCATCCGACATCACCTATACATGTGCACTGTCGTGAAGTTGCACTGTCGTGAGCCTAAAGAGCGCAAGCATCATCTCCCGCGTGACCGGTCATACCGTCTACGAAGGAAGATTCCCGACAGAAGCTCGAAAGTTGCCTGTCCCGCCCCAGGTCATCCAGTTTGCCGAGGTGGCTTTCTTTGTGGGAATCCGAGAACACCTTCGCTTGAGCACGGTTGCTTGGGATGCCAGGGCTGCTTCTCGCAGGATAGACTCTGCATGTGGCGCCTCGTGCAGGTGCCGTCGCCTCTGTCGTTGCAATTGCTCCGAAGCACGGAATAATGGCGAGGTGCTGATGGCCTGACCCCGCCTCGACACGGGAAGAAACCGTGCCCAGGGTTCGACATGCTGCCACCATCAAAAGGCTTCTGATGTGCAGCTGATGGTCCAACCACGCAGCCGGCACCGACCGTGAGCTCTTGCGACATGCATCCGAAGGAGAATGCTGTTCTCAAATTGCTCCGAACTGAATCAAAGCTCGTTTCAGTGTCCTACAATAGCTTCGGGGCTTGTCCTCTAAAAGTACTTCTTTGTGCCAAAAAAGTGCAACGGCGAGGCCGGTGTAATAGCCTGCTACACACTGCGCACCTTCCTCTTAAAGTCAGCACCGCACTTACTTTTCTGCATCTCGATGCCACTCACCAAGGACAGGTAGCGGATGGCCCTCTGTGTTGAGCACGGTCTTGTTAAGGTCCAGAATCTGCTTGTCCTAACACAACACGCAAGGCCGCGCCACGCATTCACAAAACCTCTCAGAGCCTCTGGGCCGCCCTCAAACACCGAAGTGCGCGCATCCCGATTGTCTTCGCCGCAAGAAAGAAGCTAGAGCAAAAGCACACTGCACGAACTCTGCCCTACCCTTCTCTTGTAGTGCTTCTCCGTCTCTTCTTCCCCACCCATACTTACAAGGTCGATGAGACTCTGCATCACTGCGATGGCACACAGTTTCGAGGGTGTTGGTAACGTTGAGTGTTCCTTGGCTGCCATCCTCGCTTTTTCGTGCTGTTCTGCCCGCATCTTGGTCAGATTTGCCTTGGGCAGCAGCAGGTTCCAGGGCACCTGCGCGCCGCAAGCTGAACACTGCCCACATGGCTGACTCCGTCCGGAATGCGCGGGCAGCCAGAATTCCAGGAAGTGGCGCTGGCATTTGTGACGGCCGATTCCCCCCTTCCCAGCGTTTGATCCGAATCAGATTAAGCCAAAATGCTGACTGTACATTTCTCTTCCAGGCTGTAGCCTCTTTGCGCTCCTACCATCATGGCCGCACCGCCCCCAACCATCTGGCTCCAAGCCGAGCATCTCCAAAGAGCAAAAAGAGATACTTGAACGTCTCACTCAGCAGGAAAGTCTGCATCTCGTCACGACGGTCCAGCTCCTTCTGGAATTCTGATACGGTCTAGAATCAAGCATGTTCAGCTCACGAGAAAGAGCAAAGTATGTCACAACTTTATCTAAGCAGAGGCACAGTTTGAACTGTGACATCCTGGATGCTGCTGTAACCTTCGCAGCTCTGCACCGAGACGACATGAATCTGCAGACGAAGAAGCATTGCAACGTTATGTCGACGAAACGTCCTATTTTGCCGGCTAGGGAAGTCTTGTTCGCTGGCCTGGCCAATTCTTGGACTGACTGATACATGTTGAAACGAGCAGCGCTTCTCTGCAGAAAGCATGTTTTGACTCAATTTTTCAGGGTCCCGCAGATGCTAAGCTGGGCATTTGCTCAGGTCGACCTGCCACCCTCGCATAATCAAGGTCAAGTCGACGAGTCGAGGATTTAAGGAATCCTGGACCCTCGCTAATAGGCTAACTCCATTCCGAAACCACCTCAACACCACCGAAGTGCGCTTTTGCTTCTCACTCTCGGCCACTACGGCCGCCAACACACGGCTTAGACTGAAGAGCTTTGCCATCCGCGGCCGGGTTTCACGACTACCTGAGTTTTTCAGTGATGCTCCCTCTGCTTTGCCAGACAAGGCACCACCGGAATCCACCCGAGCGAAGGCTTCAATTGCCTGGAAAATGGACCAGCCCCAATCCTGCAAAGCAGGGCTCTGAGTCCAAGAAAAAAACATGCTTCTGGTTGCCTCAACAGCCGCGTGGGCAAGCACCCAAGCTTCTACCACGGGCTGCCGATGTGGCGTGCACTCTCACTCAGACAAACTTTTTGTGTAGATATGACATGCGGAATCCCTTCGCCCTCCTACTAAAACACACCCTAATTAGGTACTCAAGTGCACTGCTGCGGCTTTTTGCACCTGCGTCTGCAAGAGTCCCAGCGTTTGCGCACCAGGTATTCCGGCGGCGGCGGGAGGGTGAGGCGGGATGCTTGAGCGGCATTCGTTTCCATTCGTACCTATAAGGCGACAGGTACTCAAGTGCACTGCTGCGGCTTTTTGCACCTGCGTCTGCAAGAGTCCCAGCGTTTGCGCACCAGGTATTCCTCCAGCCACCATTCCCACCTTTGCCGTCAAGCTCCGCCGCCGGAAAACTGAGAAAACCACGCCGAAGTCGGTGTAGACGACGCCTGTAGCAGTGAAGCCTTGTAGAGCACGCTAGGAAAGCTTTCCAGCAGAGAGAACAAGAGGTGGCGCGCCGGGCTCGACAGCTTATGGAGAAATTGCAAGGAACTAATCTCTTGAATGTAGATCTCCATAGTGCGGCTGTTGAGCCATCTTCCACGGCGGCGCACCAACTCAGCGTCTTCACTGCATTGAAGGAGCCAGGTGGCTCCTCCCGCTCGAAGCGAGCCTAGGTCCAGCTTGCTGGATCCCTGCCCATGCCACTTGTCAGTGCCCAGGCGGGCCATAATAACATCAAATCTGCTTCTCAGGGTAGAGGCGCTGTAGGGCCACAACTTGCAGCCAAAAGCCAAACCAGAAAAAGCAAGCCTGACCACAGCCAAGAGATCCGGCTGGTCAAGCCTGGCAGATTGATGTCGGGCTGCCTTAAACCTTGTCTTTGGCTCCTGGATCGACACCAAACAGTACGAAACTGTGTTGCCAACGTCCTCCGGGAGTAAGAGGTCGCCGCGCCTCGAAGCCAAAGTCTCGCCAATACGCATCAGCGCCCCAAAAGTCAGGGCAAGAACACCTGCAACACGGGGCCAACCCCACATAAGAGCCGTGGTTATTGCAGCCAGCAAAACTTGCCAAGGAAGAGCAACGTGATGGCTGTGGGGCTCCTCGCGAAGCCAGGTAAAGGCGAGGTTCCAGGCAGGCTGTAGGCTCCTCCTCAGAGCCGGCTCGCGTCCTGAAACGGCATTTATAACCTCCGAAAAATGCGAATACGGCCAGCCAGCTTCAAAAAGCTGACGGCCGTAAAGCACCAACCAGTTATTTAGCCTCTTGGTCACGTGCGGCTCGGGCTCCAGAAGCTCCGTCGGAGAGGTCCCTTGCTGAAGCAACCAGTCTTGAAACAGCTGAAGTAAACGGTCCCGCCTCTTCTGAGTGGCGGGCTGCACCGGGCGTCCTTCGGTCAGAACCGTAGCTGCACGGGACCTGGAGCGTCTCTGGTCAGCAGCGTTACGAGGGCGCAGGCCATGGCTCGGGGAAGCTACAGCGGCAACCCAAAACCCCAGAAAAACCCAGAAAACCCTGAAGGACGGACCCTCACCCGGGAAGCCAAGGGAGGAGTCGAAGAGCCTGGAGGTGCAGCGGCGAACCCGCCAACCAAAGTGCGGTCGAAGTGCAGGAGGGGGCCCAACAAGGAGACAGAGCAGTCGAGACCAGTTGGCAGCCCAACGACGCATCTTGGGCAAAGCCAGCCCTTCGTACAGCTCATCCTGGGAAAGACCATCCCAGAAAGAGGACCTGGCAGGAGCAGGCAGGGGAAGGTCACGAGTTGGGCAGTCGCCCGGGTTAAGCCGGGTAGGCACGAAGTGGAAAGCCGGGAAAAGGCCAGAGGCAAGACAGGTCGCCCCGATCTTCCGAAGAACGGGCGTAAGTCCACGAGAGGGGCTTCGACCTTTAGCACAGGCGTGGAAGGCAACTGAAGAGTCCACCAACACAACAACACGACTGGGGCCAGCCCCGGCGAGACGCTTGAAGAGGCGCAGGATCGAAGCAGTCTCGAGGATGTTGATGTGGGCCGAGGAGCGCCAAGACCAGGCGTCACCGTCGCGCCAAGGCAGGGACAGAACGACGTCATTCAAGATGAGGTTCTCAAGGCCGCCGGTTTGGAGGCGGCGCTGGGAGTCCACATGAGACACCCGACGCAAGGCGCAGTTGAACTCGTGGGCCAGAGCAGAGGCCAACACAGGAGAAAAACACGTCAGCAGTGACGAGGTTGCGCGCCGGGGTTGTGCAAAAGGAGGAGCGCACTCGCACAAGCGACCCAAAGGAGAAAGGTCGATGCCACAGGCAAGGAGCTGCAGGGCACTGCCACACTGGCCCAGAGGGGCAGGGCAGGTAGTGTAGACGGAGGCCCCCAAGGAAACAAGCCGCCGCCACTCAGGAAGGTGGCACATGACCGAGGTCCCGGGCTGAACCAAAACACAGACAACCTGGAACTGGAGCGCCGCGAAGACAGGAGACAGGCAGCGCAAAGCCAGAGCCGTTGAGGTGGTAGTGCGTTTAGTCTGCGGCGGGCTTCCTCTAGGCGAGGCCGGAGAGCGCCAGGAAGGCCAGCAATGAGCAGCAAAGTCAGACACCGGTGGAAGCACCAAGAGGCTCCTGAGCTTTTGGTGGCGCATGAGGTGAAGCAGCCACTCCAACGTGCGTAAAGACAGGAGGTCGTAAGCAGGGCTACAGGAGAAGCTGATGAGAGGACCTGGGCGGCGACCGCACGCAGCAAGACGGGCGCTGACAGCCCCATGGCTGAGACCGACCTCGATGAAGTCAAAGTAGAAGGCGAGGGGCCGCTCAGGACCAACATCAGCGCCACGAGCCTCGGCAATCCTGAGGTCGAAAACCTCCCTGTCAGTAAACCTTGCAAGGGTGGCTTCCTCACGGGACCAAAGACGACTGTAGCCACCTTTCTTGGAAGAAGTCCTCCAGAGGGCTCGGGAGAGGGGCAGGCTGACAGGAGCCACGACATAGCCACCTTTGTGTTCCGAGGCATCGGTGGCATATATCAAAGGGCTCAGGGGAGCGCTTAGCTCTGAAGCAGCGAGAGGGCACAACACCGAGAGCAGCACGAGCTCCTGGGCAGCGGCCCGCGAGAAAGCACAAAGCCGAGGGGCACCTGGCTTAATCGAGCTGTGTGGCACGACCTCATAAACAGCTTGCAACACTGACATCAGAGGGCGGCGAAAGAGCAGCGAAGAAGTCCAGCTGCCAAGTAGGGAGAGCATGAGGCTGTCCGATATCTGAGAAAACCGAGCAGCCTCAAGAGACACAGTTGCCAAGGCCAAGCGCTTGCAAGCAGGGGAGGCAAGAGTAATGAGCCCGAGGCTGCGGGCCCTCTCGCTGGAGTTCACCTCAGCTCCAGCTATCTTCGCGAAGGGCTCCCCCCACACATCTTTGTCATCAGAGCCAGCCAGCTGCGCACGTTGATATGCAACTTTGGCCCGGCGAACATGGTCAACGCAAGCAGGCTCGGAAGCATCGCCGGCCTTGTGCACACTGACAGAAAAATAATCATCGATGACAAGCCCCTGGGCGCAACGATCGCCCTTGAAAGGCTTGTTCGAACACAGGCGCTGGCCATCCTCGAGAAGGCCAACGGACTCCAACAAGGAACTGTGGGCGGCCGAGCCCACCTCGACTCCCAAGTGATCGCCCTGGGCGATGGCCTTGAAACACACAAGCAGGGAGCCCTCCTCGAAAAGAAGGGGGTTACGCTCATCATCGGCTGGGTGCGAGGAGAAGCAGTCGAGCCGCGACTCCCGGGAAGAACGCAACTCAGCACACAGGCGGGCGTAAGCAGTCGTGTGGCTCAGAAGGGCCGCCGGCAGCGCGGGGCCTAAGGCATTCAGCGAAGCTTTGGGGCGACCGGCAGCAAACTGGTGGTAGAAATCTTTGCGGTCCGTTGTGGAACAGAGGACCCGATCACGGGAGGGGTCGGCCTCGATCATGCCCAACATTGGCCCGACAGGTATGAACAAACTCGGGCCGGCCAGACGAGACTCAGCGAAGTTCTGGCCCCGGCGGTCAATGATCATCCTGTCCTTGTCGGGGCTCTTGTAGCAATTGAAGGCTCGGGCGAGCCGGTAGGACTCAGAGGAACGGAGGCGAGCCGGCTCAAGGTGCAAGAGGCCCAAGCTATCCCAGAGCGAGGCAAGGGCAGCTGTCTCCTCCACACGTTCGCGGGCCCAAACTGGCACAAAGTCATCGGGAGGAGGGCCGCCGTGCAAAAGAGAACGAGGCTCAAGAAACGCCATGTAAAGCTCATCTGGCAAGAAGGGGCCAGGGTCCCAACCGCCCCGACCAGAAAGCTTCAAACGAGAAACGTTCAGCGAGCCGAAGGGCTCCAGGCCTGGGAAGGCATCGTTGTGCATAGGGACCGCAGTACCTGACAAATCAGCATAAGCATCTCCCGTGTTGGCCGAGGAGGCCGAAAGAAAAGCCATAAGCTCCGAAAGTCTTGCAATTAATTGGGGATTGCGGCGGCCTGAATCAGGCAAGGCAAACTCGCTGACAGAGGCACCGAACGCCTTCAGATGCCGGCCCACATGCGCGACTAGTCGTTGCTGTGCTGCATTGGGAGGGCGCTGGAGAGCAGCAAGAGGTATTGGCACACAGCCCGCATAGAGAAAGTTGAGCCCCATACAGACGATGTGCAGCAGGCGGCGATACATCACACGCTTGCGGAAGCGGCTGCTGCAATCCAAAGAGAAACGCTTAAAAGCATCTTCAAACGGCAAGGGGAGCGGGAAAACGGCCCCCGAAGGCGGTGCAGGCCGAGGAAGCCTGGGCAGATGCAAAGTAGAACGAAGAAAAGAAGAGAAGGCCGTCCTAGTGCGAAGGACAGCACGGAGCAGGCCCCCAACCCAGGAGGCAAAAGACACCTTGAGGTCAAAGCCAAAGGCACAGGCAGAGCCAGGGCGACCAAGTCCAGGAGGAGGACGGCAACAAGAAGTCACGCGTGGGCCTCTGCCTTGGGCTTGCGGGGGTACTTTGGGGCTTTGCGAGGCTTCGGGAGAGGGGCCTGAGCGTCGTCCACGGCGGGTGGAGCAGGAGGCGCCTTTGGGTGCCCTAAGGTCTCGAGCCTCCGGGTCGATATCAGATCGACCTCCTTGAGGTACTGAAGAGCGCAAGTCGTCCAAGAAACAGGGGACAGGGGAGAGAACGCCCGAGTCCGGGGATTCGCAACCTGGCCTCTTCCCCTGAACATCTGCGAGGGAGGTTCCTCCAACAAGGTGAGGAGCCAAGCAAAGTCCCACCGGCCTCCGTCGATGGAGGCTTGGTCCATCGCCACGAAAGTCAGAGCCAGGAACTCCCTGGCTCCCGTAGTGTCTTCCTGGGCCAGGCAGTCCATAACATGAGCCAGGCACCACATCACATAGCCAGCCTCGCGCTGGCCCGAAAATGTGCCGAAACGTTCTAGGTAGTGGCACATCGACACCTGCGCGGAGCATTCGCTGAGAGATGCTGGGCTCGGCTGCGAGGGCTGGAGGCGACGAGAGGCAGACTGGAACACGGCCAAGAAGAAGTCGCCCGACCTGGCCGCAAGGGCCGCCTGAAGCTTCTCCCGTCTGGCTGCACCCTTTGCTCCTATGCTGCTGGAGGAAGAGGCCGTCAGGTCGCTCAAGCCTCCTTCCTGCTGAGCCACCAGGTGACCGACCAAGGCAGAGAGAGCCTGGCTCTGTTGCAGCAAGGCACTCTGAAAAGGCTCCGTGGCCACCTCCGCGACAGGGGAGGGAGCAAGGGGAAGCGGGCCCACACCGGCAGGGTCCAACGCTTGCTCTGTAGGAGGCCTCGTGCGAGGAGGGGGCCCAAGAAGAGAGGCCTGTTTGCCCAAAGCTAAGCCTGGCCCCTTTGGAGGCACGAAGTGCTGCTGGTGAGGCAACCTGGCGGGCTCCGGAGGGCTCGGCTGGCCTTGTACCTGCTTTTCCAGCGCATCCTGGCGGGACTGCATAGAAGTGAGCTGCTCCGTGAGCTGAGGGAGCAGGGCAGTAAGATGAGTCATCTGGGCAGCAAGGTCTGCAGTTGTGACTCTCTTCTTTGCAGCCGGGGACCTCTTGCCTTTGGGCTTGACCTGCAACAAGGGGGCCTCCTCCTGAGCAGAATAGAAAGCCAGCCGGTCGTGAGGGGTGTCGGCCAGCCAGTCGCGAGCAGCAATCAGGAGGTCGTCCGAGAGCGGGGTAGCATCCGGCTGGTGCAGCAGGTAAGGAAAAATGGTGTCCGTTCCAAAGTCCTCGCCCAGCTCCCGAAGCTGGGTCAGCACCCCGCTCCCGAAGTCCACAAGTAGAACCGCCGCCTCCAGGTCCACTGCTTGTTCGGTCCCCTGCTCGTCGGCAACTCCAAAGGGAACACTGACCTGCCGGGAGAGGCCCACAGTGGCCAGAGCATCGGCTTCTGCCCCCGCGTCGAGGACCGACAGAGCCAAGAAGCCGCACGGGATACACAGAATCACACCCTCCTGCCGCTTCAAAACCGGTATGGCCACGGCTTCTTGCAGATGCGAGGTCCGCCCCTCGGCGGGCCAAGAGAGGGCCAGGAAAGAGAGGGCCCCGTCGGCAAGGGCTTCCACTGATGAGAGCTCCATCACTTCTCTGGAGGGAGGTCGAAGCCGGCGGCTTCGCAGAAGATCTCGGCCTCAGCCAGGGAGGCAAAGGCGTGGCACACTGTGGAGGAATGCTCGAGGGCACCCACGGCACTCTTGAAGGTCTTGAAAGAGGAGAAGCGAGCAGGCCCCTCGAAAGCACTGGTGCGGAGCACAATGTAGATGCGAGGCCGAATGGAGTTTGGCAGGCGAACAGAAGGGCGAGGTGTAGGGACCTGGTCGGCCAAAACCAATCTAGCCCAATGGCCTGCAATCCAGGCACGAGTGGCACGGGCCTCGGGAGAGGAACCTGAACCTGTGAGGGCGCGGCAGGAATGCACACACCTCTGGGGCACAGGAGGAATTGACTCCTCAAGCCGGTTGTAAAGACCAGTAAGCTCAGCAGAGGAAAGCGAGGAATGGTGGGCAGCCTGTGGCACAGAGGCAGAGGGCCCCGGAGCCTCACGGGAACCCGGCTCAACGGGGGAGCTGGGGTCTACTACCAACCAACCACTATCAGAACCTCTAGGGCTGGAGGGGTGTGCGGGCCGAATGGCAAGGGAAAGGCGCTCGAGTGACTCAGCAAGAAAAGTGATGGCCTCAGACAGGCCTTTGTCGCTCATACAAGAAGGCACGAAGTCGAAGGTCTGCAGGACGAGCCGGTGAAGGAGGAGTTTGCTGAGGAGTTGGATGCGGCTCCCGGGGAGGAAAAGCAAACAAGGCTTCCCTGAAGAACCCTAAAGTAAGAACCACCCCCAGAAGGACCCCGGAAGCAAGACACAACACAATCACGAGAAGGGAGCCCTGGCAGTGACTAGGGCACCCTAAGCCCCACCAGTTCGACTGCACACCGACCTGAAGTAGGCCAAGGGCCTGCTCGAACCACATGCTTGAGCGGCATTCGTTTCCATTCGTACCTATAAGGCGACAGGACAAGTTTCGGAAAAAAACCACCCTGAAATCGTCCCCGCCTTGTAAACGGAAATTTGGATTAGGGGATTCAGGAGCAAGGGTAATAGGAAAAGCAAGAGCAAGCCCAGGAGCAGGAGCAAGAGATGCGGCGGGGAGGGCCCTCCGTTCAATGTCTAGGCTTTGAAGCTTATGCCGAACATAAATTGAAGGGCCTGCCGCCCTGAGACTGCTGCGGAAATTATGAATCTCATCGCAAAGTACACTCCATGCAATGGGCCACGTCGTCGAGTCGTGGCTGCTACTGCGCCTATTGCGATGCAGCGACGGCTCTGTTGCAACAGCACCACTCCGGCTGTCGTGCAATTGCAGCCGGAAAAACCTGGAAGAGACTGCTTGCTGGCAAGCGTCCTGATATTTGGGGTCCCCGGTTGCAAGATACAGGTACCTGCCCGCCAGTGGCATTTCAAGGGAAGCATTTCATGGTTTAAAGCCTGAATTCACGAAAACCGTGTTGCTACGGCTCGCCCTTTGCTGTCCCGAGTGGTCACCACAGGGACTCGACAACCTCTGGTCTCAAGCTGCAGTGGGCATCTTTCGGTGTGGCCTCCAGTGCTCGGGCTTTGGCAGCTCCTGAAAGACCCCCAAGCTCCCGGCCCGAAAGTCGAGGGAGCGCTGAGGCGCTCGATTCCAAAGGACGCTCTCGGGAGCTAAGCCTCGGTGCTTCCGCTGCATTGCCGCATGGCAGGTGCCCTTACTCTGAGTTGTCTCCTTTCCTGGCCTCGAGGCGAGTCTAACCACATCCTGGTGCAGCTCTCGGTTAAGTCTTGTGCCAAGAGCAACTCCTTCAGTCGATAAGGGCTCGCACACTTCAGTCAGCAGAACAGTGCTGTTGGTCCTCCGCTGGCTGTGCTGCTGCTCCGGTAAGGACTCCCAGTGCCAGCACCCCAGGGAAGAAACAGGAGAGATGGTCCTTCAAAGCCGACGAAAGGCTCCACTTATCGAGGAGACAGTTTGCGGGATCTGAAGGCCGAATTCCGAGAAGTGAACACTCTCAACTGCGCAAAGCCGCTGCAAGAGTTATCCGGCAGAAGAGACTACAGCTATGAGGAGCGTGGTCAAGGCAAACGCGAGAAAGAGAGAGAGAGAGAGAGAGAGATGAAGCTGGAGGCGCCGTGTGAAAAGTGGCCTTTTACGGTCAGGGTAAAACATCTCACTTTGCAGGAGCAGCAACAGCGAGGCAGCCCGGCAGTCCATCTTGAACTCCTGTCGGCTGTGGCAAAGGTCTTGGAGCTGACCACTGAGCATTGCATCAATCCTGATGCAACACATCAATTCAACTTCGCGACAGCAAAAGGGTCGAGCAGGCCTGTATTGGCTGCTTGCCGAGAGCTGCTTGTGTGGGGGCGGCAATACGACTGCCATCATCTGGACAACATGCCAAGACTCTACGCATTCTCAGCAGACTCGGCTGTGAGCCCCTGCTTGGGCTCCAGCTTTGCTGGCGACGTCCCAACGATGCGACCGCAGGAGCTCCATCCTGTGCAACTCGATAGCACCAAACTGGCAAGCTGCCTTACCCTTTTCGGGGAGAGACTCGTATCAGCTTACGGATCAAAACTGACAGGGCTGCGGTTCTAGATTCTAGATCGAGCCAAGCATCAAAGCACATGCAGTGTCCGGTGACATGGACGGGATGATGATGTATGCCCATGAAGGCTGCGAACGATTCTGCAGGGGTGGCTCCTGCACCTCCGCTGTCAGCCGCCCCCTGCCCTCCTTTCACCGCCCGCAAAGCTCCATAGTCTGAGCCGGGTGTCAGATCCGTTTTCTTGCTGATGCCTCACTCCTGCGGTGATGATGGCATGTCAAGCACGAAGTCCAGAACGACTGAAGCAGAGATACCTTGTGCTACGCTACCTCATAAAGATCGTTGTCAGGTTCCTTCCATGTCAGCCGTCGGTGCAGGCGAGCTTGCAGAGGCCTGGTATGACTCAGGGCTGCGGATATGCAGAACATCGTGCTGGTAGCGACTGTGCCTGTGACTTCTCCTCGTCCTGTAGCCCTGCCGTCGCATCCTGGAACTGGAAGAAGAAGGCCTGGGCCGGAGTCAGCGACCGCGCTTGTCTGCGCGCCTCCGAAGAAAGGGCGCAGTCGCAGCCTAAGACCAAGACCAGACCAGACAACTCTTCCCCAGTCGTCTCCGGATCCCACTGCCATCGATCCTCGGAGGACAACACCGACAAGACCTACACATTTCGCGTCGTGGCACCAGCCCTGTCCAAGCCGCTGATAGAGGAACAAGTTGGGAGATTGAATCCCAAGCGCTGACTTCACCTGTAGCATGTGATGTTCCTTCATGCCTGACTCTTGCGGGATTACCCTTTACATCAAGCTTTAGTAGCTGGCAGTTTGCAAGCACAGTTGTGGGGCGGTTAGGTTGCACGTGCCTTGAATCTCGAAGCAAAAACACACCACTACGTGTTCAGCTTCGTCGCGAATGAAGCTGAAGTTGGAGGGGCGTGACTGGCCGACGAAAGCTCGGCGAATGCCGTCGACGCACAGTTGATACCTGAGAAGGTCGCATGCGCTACAGCGGCAATATGCAGCATAGAGAGCGCCAAGGGGCCAGGATCTGTACTTCTCCTCTGTGCGATTCGTGATGAGCCACTGCTTAAGCAAGTACTCATAGAACGAGTCACCGCGACCACCGAGGGTGACCTCGGCATGCCAACATCCAACAATGCAACAACTCCCTGTAGCCAGAGCCTGTGGCCGCCACTGATTGAAGTCAAGTGGCTCTTGCGTTCGTCCAGTGCATGGGTGGCTGTGGGTGTATCCTGGGGCAGCTCTGCTTGTTTCACATGCTGCGGGACCAAGGCTGGCTCAGTCGAGATGGAGCAGCGTCTGAAAGCTAGGAAGTGGCAAGTCAAGGATCATGATGGGTAGGAGCCCACCGTGGTTCTGATCCAAGAAAATCAACAAGCTCAGGAACGCAACACTCCCACTCCCTGTAGGTCAAGAAGTTCAAGGCGAGTCTCAACCAGCAGGGTTCCCAGCAGATCCATCACGTGGTTGCCTCTGGTGCGGAAAGTAGGGTCACCTGTGACAACAGCCACCACTGAAAGGGCCGCATGTTCGAAGGCATCAGCAAAACGGCCGGCCAAATTGGATGAGTCGAGGCTTGTTGCAAGTTTTGCCTCAAGACATGTCTGGCGCGGGAGCCCTGCCTGTCCATGCACTGAGCAATGTGAACTCACCTGAGCCCAGCGCATGCAAGGCTCTCTGCTCAGATGCTTCATGTGATCCCGTTTGCCGCGGTGGCACCCTGGATAGTCCCCACTTCTGCCAAGGTGGATCCCAACTCTGGCTCTTTGAAGCCGGTCTGGCCAGTCTTCAGGTTGACCTGTCGCCCGAGCACGGGCCCCCTGAGATCGTGTCCTCATTTCTCGACTTCTGACAGGGAGCCAGCTCGTGGGGCACCGGGCCCTCGCGCCATGCACGCAAAAGTCGCTGCCCCAGCCTTAGGGGCCGACACTGCAGAGCCTGGCCTAGACCAGCACACCAACATGTCAGCGTCTCTCCGTGCAAGCTTGGTGGCTGTGCCGCGTGAGCCAGAAGCTGCAGTTGCCCACTTAGCCCTGTCCACATGTCACGGTAGCTGTGGTAGTTGGCATGCCTTCTGAAAACTGGTCTGGTCTTCACCAGCTCGTGGTGTCCGGCCGTAAGCAGAGAGAAGCCCGCCCAGCACGCTGATGACCGTCTCGAACACGCTAACCTTTGGACGCAACAAAGACGGTGCGGTTTGCTTCACGTCTCATGGTACCGGCATACCGACACCGAAAAGACTTGGAAGATCTTGGAAGAGCATCATATGTAGCGATGACTATGTCTGCAAGATCGGCATAAGCAGGGCCAGGCTTCCACCACCCGTCGTAGCAGTCAAGCAGCTGTCACATCAAGGTCCGACGTGAAATTCCGAAGGACCCACCTGGCATCAGCAGACGTCCACCAAAGAAGAGTCAACGCTGGCCGGGACCTCTCGGCTTCGTAATAGTCCTTCAATCCCCAAGCGTACAGATCGTGGCACGAGCAGTGCAGCCAACACGTCCTCCTGAAGTCCCAAAAGCCACAGTGAGTCCAACGCATCGATGATCTGCACGCCCAGACCTGCAAGCGGTGCTTTGGAAACTATGACTATGAAAGCCGAACTAGCTCGCGGTGCCTCCGAAGTCCTTGCTGCAGCTCTGCGTGATCGGTCGAAGCTCGTCTTGGCCCCAGCAATGGACCTGACGCTTGGACGGCTTTGACCATGCTTTTGACAGTTGACATCCTCGAGCACCCAATCGTCTGTCTCTGCACCTTGTAGGCATTCCAAGCGTGAAGGAAAGCCGCCGCCACCGATTCCTGCCTCTCCTCGAGCAAAAACGTCTCTGGGGATCTCTGGCAGCTTCTCGCAATCTCAGCTGCCGGCATTTTGTGGACCGACAACCTCGAATTCCACTTTCGTGAATCCGCTTGTCGGTTTCCCATGCAGTAGCAAGGCCACATGGCAGAGAGCAACAGTTCTCGGGGGCATGGATCCAAGTGGCTGCAAACTTGCGGCATCTTGCGACAAGATTCTCCAATACCAGCAATCGCTCCACTCAACAATGCACTTGCGGCACGTCCTAGGGCCGTTTGCTTTCTTCTCCTTGGCAGCATCCTCTGCCTGGAACGAAGCGCTCATAACGTTTCGCACGAATTTGCGATGGGAGTCAATGCTCCGTTTTCTGGTTTAGAGATCTACATTCTTGACCCGACTCGGCCCCCTGCGAGCAGCTCCTCACCTTGCAAATGATTGGTCTAATCAGCAGGATGCCGCGAAACAGCACCTCATGCCCTTTAGCCCAGCCCGCCGTTCCCAACGCCGCAACGCTGACTAAGGGACGTGCAGCTTCTAAGTTTCGGATGCCGACCCGTCTCTGGTGCCATGCGTGCCAGGCTACGCAGCAGCAGCAGCTGGCGGCGGCGACCGAAAGGTTCAAGGCCCATTGCCTTACGGAGGCAACGAAAGGTTAGAGGAAGCTGCAAGGCGAAGCGGCGAAGATAGCGGTGCTTCCGATTCCTCCGAGGCAAAGGCGGCGAGTTCGGCCTCCACGACAGCACGGGTATCGGCCCACCGGCGCTATCAAGTGGGAACGGGTCATTTCGGCATGGAAAAATGATGACCTGTCTGACCTTTGAGAGAAGTTCCGGGCTTGGATCATGAGCTCGAGACCTCGTCCAGAGTTCGCAGCACGGCACCCGACACCTGCCCCAAGGTCAGTTGACTGCCTTACGGAACGATACGGCGCGTCTAGAAGGGTTTACGGACAACAATTATCGTATTGCAGGGTCATGAAGCTTCAGTGTTGGCAACCTTGTCTTCCTCGCAAACGCAACACGTCGCTCTGCTTGTGTAGTTATCAAGGTTACCTGCTTGGAGCCCTGCGGCATGAGAGCCGGAGCCGGTTGCTGACATGGTTGCAAGGTTACATCGGGTCGCCACATCGCCCGTCATGACAATGCCAACAGAACAGCCCATGGCAACTGGCAATCTGCCTCGTGCTTCCGGAGCCAAGACGCCACCTGCTACCGAGGCTTGGCCACTAGCAACATATTGAACATACAGGCTCTGGGATGCCCTCTGTAAAGAAGCAGGTGCCCGTAGGAAGCTCGTGATGACTCTGCAGTGACAGTGCCGGCCCCGCCGTTCATGATTCATGTGTTCCGGATAATGCCGTCTCGACTGTTGCTACACATGCACTACGATTGTTGTTACGCGCCGAAATCCAGCTCCTAGCATGTGGCGACTATGGCACCACGCATTATCTTGCTGTATGTTCAGCAGACAAAACGTGCGGCAGACGTTGAAGACTTACAAACGCAAGTAGCAAAAAAACAATTAAACACGCAAGGAAGTAAGCGAGCGACTGCGTGTCCGAGTGTGGCTGACACGCTTAATTACACCACTTGACAAACGAACCTTCCGTCTCTGGTAGTGCCTTGCCCTTTGGCCCTTTACCCTTGACCTCACTGTCCATGGCTGCAGATTTATGACCAGCCCCTGAACTCCCAACGCACACCCATCTACGTCTCGGGCTCGATGTTTGCGTCTCCTGGCCGCAAGTGCGTGTCTTTTTGTGCCGCGCCTCTTGCACGGGCTTCTAGCAGTCTAGCTTGTTGTGGAAAGGTGCAGACAACCCCTCGTCTTGTAAGAAGCTGCTTATGCTTTGTCACAGAAGTCGGCTGACGACCCCGGTTTACCCCGGCATGTCCGAACACAGCTCGTGCGACCACCTGGTCTGCAGAGTCGGAACTGTTCGTCATTCGCTGGAGAAGGCCAGGTGTGTCGTCAAAAGGAAAAGCCGTCTCTGCTGCAAAACCAACAAAAACTGACACTAGAACGATCTCAGCATGGTATGATGCCTGCACCCTTCACGACTTGACGCATCTGCATCTTGTTCTGCCGGATGGACGGGGCACGTCAGAATAGTCTCGTTGTCCTACGACTCCAAGGCAACATGTCCGGCAAAGCCGCGATTCGTCCACAAATGCTACATGGATCCCCGGCTTCGGAGATCGCGAATTTACACAACAAGCTGCCAGAGCTTGTGCTGTTGGAAACAAACCTGCAAGAGCTGACTAAATCAGTACGCCATCTGCAAATGCAATCGACGCTAGCACGCTTTACTTCAAGGAAATCCTAAGATAAGAATTGACTTGGCATTCCAGCTGCCTACCAATCCTCTCCTTTCAGACGGAAGCCCCGCTTACGGAGCATCTCGGGAAGCTGGTTGTAGCCTTGGGCAGAAGTGTTGCAGATTGGGCTGTGCGGGTGCCATGCTGCGATATGCTGCCATGATACTGTAGTGAGTGAGGTCGATCCTTTCCTCTCCATGTTGCTCTCCGGATACAAATCAGCACAGCTCCCCAGCCCTGTTTGGGGTCCTTCTCTTGGCCGTTCTCGTCAAGAACGATAAGATCAGGATTGTGCCCCTGCACCCATTGTACCTGCAGAGATCTTTCATGGCGAAGGAAAAAAGCCTGCGCCCATGCTCTCTTGTGCATTGCGGCGCACATCCAGATTCTGCCATTCATTCCATTTCTCTTCATCTCTCAGCCAGCGGCGAACATCAGCAAAATGGTTCAACCTGCCAGATGAGTGAAGATATTCTTACCAAGGTGTCGCTTCATTGGCATGGGATTGTTGCCAAGACTAAGGCGACAGCTTTCATCCCTGGCAGGAAATGATGTTTCCCCGAGCAGCCGGTTTCAGGAGGCCTGCGAGGTACTCAACGAAATCACTGAACTTCCACTAAATACTCTCTCTCCCTCTCAATTTCAGCCGGACGGCTGCTAACGTCCACGATCTTGCAGGATCGCTCCTGGCGAACCGGCAAGTTGCGCTCTTCGTGAGCTCTTTTCACCCGGCGCCTCGCAGTGGCCGCTAGCGTCACAGGATTGTGCGCCGCAACCCTTGGCAGCCGTTGGCTGCCTGAGGTACTCCGCGAATTTACAGCTTCTTGCGCCGATTACGTGTCGCTGGATCACAGTAGGCGCAGGAGAAAGGTTATAGCCACAGTGTTAAGTGAATGTGAAAAGTCTCGCAACTTGGCGGAAGGGTGACGGCAGTGTTCGCGTTCGGGGTTTAAGGTGTAGCTAGCCTTTGAGGGTTCAGGGTTCTACATTTTGGGGTAAGGCGGGTAAGGTAAAGTTTCGGTGCAAGGTTTCGACTCACACACTCGCTCCAAGCAGGCAGGGCCTCACGACCTGCAGGGTTGTTTGACACTCACACTCGGACAAGCCTGGCAAGGTCTGTAGCAATACTGGTCTCAACAGCAAAGGACAGTACTGAGAATATATCACCAAGTACTGTATACTCTCAGGCAAGGCCAGCGACATGACAGAAACAAGTGTGCACCAATACACATTGGCCTCATCTGACGGCAGTCTACCACAACAGCAAACGACTAACACCCTAGCCACACCCTAGTTCAGCTGTTTGGTAGGCTCGTGAAACCTTGGGCCCATGTATTTACACTCGTACTACATGCAGTTTCCTCACGACAAACATTCATGCAAGGACACACAGTTTGGGCATTGCAGGCATAAATTACCCAAAACGCCCACTTGGGTTGTGCATGCATCAAGTAACCACAACACTAACTCACTCGCACTGACTCTGACCACCACTTGCTCATCTTGGACCATGCAGCACGCAGCTGCCCGCAGAACATTGTATGCAGGGTATATCTCCGGCTTCCAAGTCATGCAGTCATGCAGTAAATCCTGGCCAGTCTCCCGGTTGTAACGCTCATCCAATGTAGTCATGCAGCAATAAGCCAGTAAGCTGTAATCCAAGCATGCTCCCTGTTCAAAACATGTCTCAGAGTCTGTAATATGGATTCGGATGAAGCAAGTTCCAGACCACATACTCAAAAGCCCACACGCAGGAGGCATGCAGCGGGCAACAAATACACAAAGAAAGCAACAAGGATAACACGTGGACGACAGGTGCACGACATCGGGCTTCAAGTATGAGAATACGACCAGAATAAGAAACAAGAACGAACGAGCCACATCACATCAGAGTAGAAGCCCATAACAGTGGAAGAACAATCCACGACTGACAGCAATGAGGATATCCGTAGAACCCACCGCGCCATCATCATGACACATGCCTGTGGTGAGGACAAGCCAAGCGGGTAATCCAGCCCAAGCCGATTACTTCGGCGATCAAGCTTGTTATCAAA
>CAJNJA010039065.1:0-28267 GCA_905231915.1 Symbiodinium necroappetens | reverse complement strand
GGGCTTAGGGCCTAGGGTTTAGGCTTTATAGGGTTTAGGGTTTAGGGCTTAGGGTTTAGGCTCTAGGGTTTAGGGCTTAAAGGGCTTAGGGTTTGGTGTATAGGCTCTGGGTTTGGGGGTTAGGGTTTAGGCTTTAAGGTTCAGGGTTTAGGGCTTAGGGTTTGGTGTATAGGCTCTGGGTTTAGGGTCGGGGTCCTGCTGGAGTTTTCTTTTTGTACTTCAGAAACGAGGCTTTGTTAACATCGTGCCTTCATCTAGCTTAAGCCAAGAGCATCCCTTAGTCGAGGGATCGTGGATTCCGTATCAGGAATATCTTGCGGCGATACAGCTATAGTAGAATATACCACCCCAATCGTTAAACCCAATTCTGGTCATCAAGGCCCCCATACAGTACTATCAGTACTAGCTTGTTCGCACGGCAAGCCTCTAGGAATATGCTGTCCGGTATCCCAACCTTTGCCCATGGTTCGCGACAACCTGTGTGTGCCGTTGGATTGGACGACTTGTAGTTGAGTCTGCAACTGGGTCTCACTTAGAGGTTGTGCCATTTTCCGCTTAGGGATTCGGGTTAGAGGGCAACAGTTTGTTTAGGGCCAAGGGTAGCATACACATCAAAGCCGTGTCGTGGCCAAAGAAAGTCTGCGGATCCTGAGCCCGCCTATTCTGGCAGCCCTGCACCCGACAAAGTCCCAACAAGAACCCACAAGCGCCTCAAACTTGTCGTCTCGTGGGAGCCCTTTTGCAAGAAGTTGGAACCGAGAGATCCGACTTCGGGGCTTTCAAGGTTCGGGTTTTTAGGATTTAGGCTTTGGGGTTGTGGGGTTTGGGTTGAGGGTTTTGGGTTTGGGGCTTCAGATCTACGGATCCCTCACTATCCATCCCTGCAACCCTACTCTGATTGTGGGCCCCTCTAGTAGACGCAAGCCCGTGAACTCACACCCCAAGCCCTGCATCCCAAAGCCGAATGCCTGCGCCCGAAGAACTAAGCAGTACAAAAGCCCAAATAAACACGGCCCCAAGCCCTAAATGCCAAACCCCAAACCCAAAAGCTAAGCACAAAATTCTCCCTCAAGCCTCTATCCCGGAGCCCAAGCCCTAAACCTAAACACCCCCCACGACTTCAATCCAAAGCCCCAAGCGCCTTAAACCCAGCAGCCCAAGAAGTGGCGCTCCAACTCCAACACCAAACCATTCGAAAACCCATCACAAAAGCCCTGCATAGACCAAGCTTGCAAAACACCCCTTATCAGTTCCTAACAAGTACCCTAAACCCTGAACCCTAAACCCCCTAAAGCTTATAGGACCCTGGTAAAAACCCTTCGAACCCATCGCTTCCCTCTAGAACCAAAAGCCCCAAAACCCCCAAACCCAGACCTTCAACCCTCAACGCCTCCACCCTCACAGTACCCTCCTAGTAACCCTTATCGTAAGCCCTCAAAGGAGCCCTTGTAGCCTTTGTAGCAACCCTTTTTTTCCAACCTGAAGCCTCAGCCCTAAACCCCTAAGCCCCAAAGCCCCAAAGCCCCAAAGCCCCAAAGCCCCAAAGCCCCAAACCCTAACCCTAAACCCTAAACCCTAAACCCCTAAGCCCTAAACCCCTAAGCCCCAAAGCCCCAAAGCCCTAAGCCCCAAACCCTAAACCCCTAAGCCCCTAAGCCCCAAAGCCCCTAACCCCCAAGAAACGCCAACGCCTCAAGCCAACAGTCCTTCCAAAGAGGACGCCGGGCTTCGCGCCCTGGAGTCCCTAGCCAAGGCCCTTTTGGTGGGCTCTGACGGGCTTTAGAAACCCTGAACTTTAGGCGTTTTATATAGGGTTTAGGGCCAGTTTAGGGTTTGGGGTTTTAGGGCTTAGGGTCAGTTTAGGGTTTGGGGTTTTAGGGCTCAGGGCCAGTCTAGGGTTTGGGGTTTAGGGCCGCGCACACCACCACGCGAGACGTGTCTTGTGCGCCAAGGTTCCCGTTCCCTCCCAACCCGCCCATCCAGTCTGTGACCTTTGTCGGGTCTAGGGTTCCTTATACGGAAATACTGCAGGGCGAGCTGTCCCTGGGCTTCAAGGTTTGCGCTCGGTCTGCCGCAGATGCGGAACAACGTTTCCGACAGAACAATTCTACACCTTGGTTCATTCTTCCTACTTGCATCCTAAGTCTTTAATACTGTTTTTAAATACATGTTTAAACCTTAATTCATTCGTGAATTCGTTGAAGTTCTTCACTGGCCCCGTTTTCGGAACAAGCTCAACGAACCTTCGATGAATTTGTTCAGGTTGCACTTGTTCTCCCTGGGCCGACCTCTTCGATCTGTTTTCTTCGTCGAACATGGCTTTTTTCTCCGCCCAAAGGCCGGCCAGGGCCGGCCCATTCGCTGAAAATGATGCTTTCTTCGTTCAAGATGGCTAGCTTAGGGTTTAGGGTTTAGGGATGGCTTGCTTCTCCGCCAGAAACCAAAACCATACTCAAGGAAGGCCAGCCCGGGCCGGCCCATTCGCTGACCATGATTTTTTTTTCAGTCCGGGCCTGGGGATTTGGGTCTTAGGGTTTTTTGGTGCTTGGGGTTTAGGCCTGAGGTAAGACCAGGGATTTGGGGTTTAGGGCTTTGGGTTTAGGATTTCAGCTTTAAAGTTTAAGAAGAGGACAAATGGTTTCCTAATGATATGGGAAATCTTAGGGTATGATTTCCGGAGTTGAGCTGTACCAGAAACTGCTCGATCCGGAGCTGCTGAATCTTAAACCCTAGACCCCACACCTTGGTTCCTAAACCCTGAACCCTAAACCCTGAATCCTGAATCCTCAACCCCGGTTCCCTATTATATCCTATTATCCCAAACCCTGGTTCCTAAATCCGAAACCCCGGTTCCTAAATCCTAAGCCTCCTAAGCCCTGAACCCCGTCTCCTGTTTAGGATGTAGGTTTTAGGATTTCGGATTTGAGGTTTAGACTTTAGGACAATAAACCCCAAACCCCTAAAAGGAACCCAGGGTTTCTTCGCTGCTTGTGGAAGCCCTGTCTGGTCCCGTGCAGGCGGCATCCTCGCAGTCACAGATAGCAAAAGCCACGTGGCAGCGCAACACAAGTTCAACAAGGGTTTAGGGTTTTAGGGATTTCGGGATTTAGGGTTTAGGGATTTAGGGTTTAGGGATTTAGGCTTTAGGGATTTAGGGTTTAGGGTTTAGGGTTTAGGGCAACAAGGCTTTCATTGAGATGGGTTTTCGGCATATTCGGGTCATTCTTAAGGCATGCTTGCATGATGAGAATTAGCACTGTAGGGCCATGAAAAGGATCGCTTGTTTTTTTTTGACTCCTGCATGGGAGTATTTCTGAAAGTCTGCTAAACGATGAGGCTCACTGAGGACGACATTGCATTGCAACGGCATTGCTATTTGGAGCCACGCAGGTGACCTCAACCCTAAACCGTTGTAGATCCTAAACCTCTATAAATCTAGAATATGTCAATTTGGTAAGTGTTCCTTTGCAGAGACCAGAAAGAAAAGCCTACTCCACATCCAAGCCAAAATCCACCCGAAACCAACGAGCTTAGTGCAGGGCATTGGTTTCGGGCTGGGAATGTTGCACCCTCAACCGCAAGCCCCACAACATCAACTACATCATAAATCGTAACCCCTCAGGCATAAACCCCCAAAAACCTAACACCTCCTTCCCACACCACACAGCTTATACCCTAAACCCTAACCCCTTTTTGGGGTGTAGGGTTCAGGCTCGGGGTTCGCACACGGTCTACCCCGAACCCAAAGCCCTAAACCTCTAAATCCTATGCCCTAAACCCCAAACCCCTAAACCCAAAACCCTTGAACCAAACCCCGAAGTCCCTAAACCCTGAACCTTAAGCCCCTAAACTGCTGAACCCCAAACCCCCAAAGCCCCAAACCCTAAACCCAAAACCTTAAACCCCTAAACTCTTGAACCCTAAAGAACCCTCAAAGACCCCTTATAGATCCCTTCCTTAAAAGGAACCCTAAAGAACCCTTAAAGGAACTCTAAATCCTTTTCAGTCAGAGCCCCCAGGCTTCTGGGCACCGTGCGGCCAAAGCGACCGTGGTGGCAGGGGCCCCTGGTGCGGTCTAGCCCTATAAGGGTTTAGGGTTTAGCCCTATAAGGGTTTAGGGCTTATAGGGCTTAAGGGTTAGGGATCTAGGCATTGGAGTTTAAGGGTTATGGTTGTAATGGTTGAAGGTCTGAGGGTTTAGGGTTTAGGGTTGATGGGCTTGCTGTATTTTTTCGGGAGTGGGGTTAGCGGTTGACTTTTGCTTCGTTCTAGAGCATGATGTTTGATGGACAGGCTCGAAGGCTTGTGTAAATCTGGTGAGGGGTGCTTCGTGTGTTGTATACATGTTTGGGTCAGTGTGTGCTGTGAGTTGTACTTGTCGAATCGGCGAGGGTTTTAGGTTCCGGCCAACCAAACCCTAACACGATAATTTTATCGAACGCCGGCGCGTCACAATGTTCCTATTTCCTGCCAAGAGCTGGCATTAACGCCTAGACTTGTAGGGTTTTGGTTTACGGGTTCTGCTGGGCTCTGAGTTGCAACCTTTGATCGCCCCAGTCCGATCCAAGCTGATCTAAACCCCAAACCCTAAACCCTAAACCCCAAACCCTAAAGCCGAAACCCGAAACCCTAAACCCAAAACCCTAAACCCTAAACCCAAAACCCTAAACTCTAAACCCCCAAGGTAAGCTCTTTGCCCGCCGCTGCGCCGGCGGTAGTCGCCCAGAGGCCACGCGCACGAGGCCGGAGTCCGGGTGGTTTCCCCCGTAAGCCCTACCTTCAACTATCATAACCTGCTTTTTTTGGTGGGTTCTTATTACAAACACTAACATGGGATTTTGTAGGGACTATAGGGACCCTACAAAAAGCAGGTTTTGGTAGGCAAGCCGCTACAAGCCCAACCGGAACTTTCTTCTGGAAACTTTCGGGGCTCGTGTTTTCCAGCATGCACCGCCCAGGACCGGGGAGGATCTCAGGTTGAGTCAGGAACCCTAAGCCCTAAACCCAGAACCCTAAACCCCGCTTGCTTGAAACAGCCCGCCTGCATGAGCCTCTAAGCGCAAGCACAGAAAAGGGCCTTCAAAAGAAAAACCTGCTTGCTTTCAAGTTTGAAAACAGTTTCTGTACAGGAATCCTAGGCCGAGTACAGCATAAAGGGGTTTAGGGTTTAGGGTTCAGGCTTTCGCGGATCGCTTTCTCACTATCCCTACTCGCTCACATCAGCTAGTTATGAAGCTCTCCGATTCTCCCAAGCAAAGGGCCTAGCTCGCTCTGCAGGCGCCACCTGCACCTGCAAAACCATACCTTTCTGGGGTTTCGTATTATGGCTTCTTTATATGAAAAAAGTTTCCGATCAAGCCAGGCTTTCTGGGCTACAGGGAAAGCCATAGGGCAAAGGTTTTGGGAACTCCAAATCGCAACGACAAACCCTCGGGCTCCGAAAAGCTATGCAGATCGGAGCAGACCCTCAGTTTCTATTTTGATTGTAATCTTATCCTAGTATAGACGACTACCACCGTTGCATGGCTCAAGCAAAAAGTACAGTACATTCGGTGCGTCCTTGCACTAGCTATAGTTTCTTCTTTCACAGGTATTTATGTAGAAGTATCCTTTGTCTACCACTGTTTTCGTCATTCCCTCCGAAATAAGCTAACAGCTAACCCTAAACCCTAAACCCTAACCTCCCCCGCAAGAAATTAGCTAGCCAGGCTTGTGGCCTTTAATCCTGCTTCCATCCAACCTCATAGACTGGAGCATCTGTGAAGGAGGAATCCCTTGAGAGGGTTCTAATGCCAGGATTTTGCACAAATTCCGCGTAAAGTTTTGCCACCTGCTGCTTCTACTGGCCACAGCTGCTTTGACTGCAGGTTTGGGGCTGGGTGTGGAGTTCTAGCATGAACGACTGCCCGGCAGTACTGGGCAGTACCATGGCTACTGCTACGAGTCGGGACGGTGGGCCTTTCTGAGAAGGTTTTACCTAGAGCTGGGTTTGTGGTTGCCCAGTACTCAGCTACATACTGTTGATGATAAACGTAATGCATTACCCTAAGGACCCTAAACAAGGGGAAATATGGTTTATTACTTATTATGGGTAATGCAGGACTTGCATCATCAACCGTAGGTCTAGGATGGCAGTTTCTGTTGAGTGGCATGGTAGGGGTCATATGCTCAGGTTCTCGGACCTTTTCGGCTATTTGGGGTTGTCCGACTGTGGCTGCCGCAAATGTAGGCGGTGTACGCCCAAGTATAGACCTAGGCTTTTGACTCTTGCTGCTCCAGGTGGCCATCAGCGCCTTGGAAGCTTCTTGTGAGGCAAAAACCGAAAAGGATTTGCAGAGCGATGGTGGGCCCCACCCATGTTGGAAGTTTCAGAATCACTTGTCGCGGTTGTAAGCAGCCTATTTGTGTAACGTGTTTGCATGGTGTTTGTGGCTGGCCTGTATGCTTCGCGATAGCAAGCGGCACCTAACAGACGTGACATTACAAGACATGCTGGGCGTTGAGTTTGCTGGCTCGAGCAACTACAACATCACCACCAATATGACCACGACCAACAGCCACAAGCATCACCATCGGCACGCTCATAATAATCAGGACTGTAAGAAGGGACTTGCAATGACAGCGATGTTGATGTGGTTTCAATGAGGTGGAACAAAGGACTAGACGCGACAACTACTACCCGATACATGCCGATGACAAAAACGTTCATACTAAGTGGTGAGCATGTACTTTAGTGGGCTCTAAACCCTGAACCCTCAACCCTAAACCCGAAGCGTTGGGGTGCTTCGGTTTGACCGTTCTAGGGATCAGGGTCTCGGCTCTCTCCAAAAGTCAGCGGGATCCTGTGTGACATGTCTGCTAAGTACGGCCACTAACCAAGATTTACAGAGACAGGAACGTTATGGCCTACTACAGTCTGCATCATAGCATAGTATATTATGATAACTATAGTGATTATTACGGTACATTATGGTACATTAATTATGGAACATTATGATGTATTATGGTATGTTATACTGTGATGCAAGAGCCAGTCCTGGCGTCTGTGTTCCGTGGGGCTCTTTTTGGCTCAGACGTGTGCTCCAGTTCTTACGTCATCTCCCTTATCCGACCATGATGAAGTTACTCCTTCTGGCGATTTGTCCCGCCTTGCTGGTGCACTCTGCGAAGGCTCCCGGCAGCACCAAGTACGCTCATGATGCTGCTGCTGATGATGTAGCTGCAATGTAGCTGATAATGGTGGTGGTGGTGCTGCTGCTGCTGATTATGATGATGCTGCTCAGGCTGATGATGAAGCTGATGCTTTTTACGAAGATGTCGATGCCAATCGTTTTCAAGAAAGCGAATACTTACGACGAAGAAGAACATGATAATGCTTATGATGGTGTTGCTGCTGACAATGGTGGTGATCATGATGATATGATGATGAAGGAGAATACCAGGCAGGCGATTATCGTGATTGCGACAATGAGGGTCATCCTTTTGGCAGCCATCATCACTGTCTTCAATATCAGAGGCGTACTAAGTAGGGCATTAAGGGAATTTAGGGTTTAGTAAAGGGTATTTCAAGCTGTCAACATTATGCTTGGGTTGACGCTGCCAACGAGAACAGGCGGGATGGAGGTAGCACAAACTCTTGGAGGTGCACGTGCGTTATTATAGGGTGTTAAGTTACAGTCGTCCTTCAGGCACACTCTGCCCGCAATAAAAGAAGACCTTCCAACAGTTTTTGCTCTCTAGTCTACCCCACACAAACCCGCCCTGAAAAACCCTTACTGTAGGCCTTACTGACAAAGCTCCAGTTGCGCATCTGGTTCCCGAGAGGTTCGAGCCAGCCGCCGTCAGGCCGACAGCGCGGTCGAGGACCCTTAGTTTAGAATTTAGGGTTTGGCGCTTGGGGTTAGGGGTTTAGGGCTTGCGGGCTGAGAGTTCAGGGTACGTCTGGGTAAGTTTTCCCACTTGTTAGGTAGTGGAGGTTTGGATATTTAGGGTTGTGTGTTTAGGGAATTGAGGCTAAAGTGCTCGAGGCATTCCGAGTTTAGGGAGTCTGGGGCCAGGGTTCGGGCTGAGCACAGAGGACTTAAGCGCGGGCGCGCATTAAAGTCGATAATCACGATCCCTGGCAATGTGTCGAGATGTGTTTGCAGAAAATGCTTTCCTCGCACCAAGAGCATTTCGGTCTGGGAAGTGTAGTTTAGGTGGGACGGATCATTGGAACAAGCCAAAACAAATTCCAACAGGGTTTTTCGAGTGCAAATAAAACTAATTATCGAGAATTCTCTCTCTCTATATAGACATATATATATATACACACATACAAATCTAGCACTATTTTAAAGCCTAGACCTGACCCCCCTACCGTAACCCGGCTTCTGCCCCTTCATTACCATATCCGAAGTGTTGGGACCTCCAAGAGGTTTCGCCCCACAATTACTCTCAGAGAAACCTCCACTATGAAACCCAGCGTCATCGATCCCTCTTGTTCGGAAAGTCGGTTTGTTGTTCATAATGCATTCGCGGCAACTGCAAGTCCGTGTTAGCTACGGACGGTGCGGGAGGAATCGGTAGATATGTAGCAACACAGTGGGCAAAGGAATGTCACCGTCCCGGAATCTTCGTGTTGTCGAACCCTGCTAGTGAGCACAAACAGCGAGAAGGACATGGAATCGTAGGAGCACTGCACCGTGCGTGTCGGCTTTGTGCAGATCACGAATAGCAATGACCACCTAAACCCTCAGCCCTAAACCCTAAATCCCAAACCCTAATACCTAAATCCCAAACCCTAAACCCTAAACCCCAAACCCTGACTGCGCCCGAAACCCCAAATCCGGTCCGAAACCCTTCAAAAACAAAGCAGCCCTACAGCATAAACCCTAACTAAGCCCTGGACCCCAAATCCTACACCCACAACCCCAAGTAAAGGGAGACACCAGTCGCCCTTCACAAGTCTGTCTTCAGGAGCTCGAGGAGGATAAGAACCCCTGCCCGAAGGGGTTGACGAACAGGTCGGAGTTTAGGGGTTCAGCGCTTAGGGTTTGAGGGGTTTGAGGGGTTTGAGGGGTTTAGGGGTTCAGGGGTTTAGGGGTTTGGGAGGGACTTGGGGGTTTAGGAGGGGTGTGGGGTTTTAGGGTTTTCAGGGGTTTAGGAGGGGTTTAGGGTCCGGGGGTTTAAGGAATAGAGGTTTGGGGTTTCGGGTTTAGGTTCAGGGTTTAAGGTTGGGCTCGGGCTCAGGGCATTTCGGGCTCAGGGCATTTTCGGGTTTAAAGCTCACGTGCGGCGCAAAACCCTGCAAAATAGTGCGTCATGACATGTTATGAACCCATACACGCTAAACTTAACCCTAGCCCCGTAACTGTTACTACCCGTAGCTGTAGCGTATAAATCCTAAGATACCTTAACCTGCCAAAAGCTACTTTTTTGTAGGGTCCCTGCAAATTCTATGTTAGAGTTCATAATAATCATAAGTTATGAATCATAAGAGCCTACGAAAAAATAGGGTTATGGTAGGCTAAGGCAGGTTATTTACTGGATCCACGGCCATGGCTCGTGGCTATTTTGGGGTTCAAGGGTCGACTTAGGGATGGGGGATTCAGGGTTTTAGGGATTGGGGTTTAGGGTTTAGGGTTTAGGGTTTAGGGTTTAGGGTTTAGGGTGTTTGTGGGACAATGTTTAGTGATTTGGGTTTTGGGAGGTTTCGGGATTGTGGGCTTAGGGTTGATCGAGTTCCAGGAATTGAGGTTTAGGGATCCTATCAAACCCAGGCAGGCCCCTAAACCCTGAAACCCAGAAGCCCTTTTAAGGCCGTATGCCTCCAAAACCTAAACCCCGAACCCCTGAAACCCTAAAGCCCTAAAGCCCTAAGCCCCCAAACCCTAAACCCTGAAACCCTGAAACCCTAAAGCCCCAAAGACCCCAAAGCCCTAAGCCCCCAAAACCTTAAACCCTGAAACCCTGAAACCCTAAGCCCCCAAAACCCTAAGCCCCGATTGGACTTTCGGGCTCATCCATGCCCAGTGCTCGAGCTTCCAGAGACGGAAAAGTTTAAGGATTGGGGTTTGGGGTTGAGGGTTAGGGCTTAGGGTTTGTGGGGTGCCCCTCAATGCCCTCAAGCCTCTGACTAAGCCCCATTCCCAAGGCTCACCCTTAAGCCCGAAGATAATTTCTTTTTTTCAATACCCTGAACCCCGAAACCCTAAACCCGAATACAGAAGGAAAAAGTAGTTGCCAGGTACCCGGCCTCCCTGCCAAAAGAAGTGGTTCTTGCGGCCCGGTCGAAAACTACTAAATTTGCGTCTCGATCTTGGGCCTAGGGGCCTAGGGCAGCCTATAAGGTCTTGGGGGTTGTGGCTTTGGGGGGTTTGGGGTTCAGGGGTTTAGGGTTAGGGGCTTATGGGGTTTTAGGGTTTAGGGGTTTAGGGTTTACGCGGATGCAACTTGGGATTTTGGGCTCTTGGATTTAGACGTCGCTGGATGGGAACTGTGAGCCTTTATTGTGCATGACGGCAGCAATCAATACTGTGTCGTCGAGCAGAGTAGCGTTGATGCTTTCGTAAACGTCGGTTTCGTCGCAGAAGACGTATCAGTCTCAGTAGCTTCTCCGACACCATGTTTGATGGCACAGTAATCTGCTACTCTTACACGTGCCATCGCCAATCTCAAGGATCGTTTGTGCAAGACAGCCAGTCTAGTCGGCGGAGGCATTCACAGATTAAAGCTTGGAGCATGCAAGTTCATTGATGGATGGCCCTATATACTCTGGACTACGGACCCCTTAAATTCGAAGAGCCCCGAATAAGCCGTCACAGTACCCTTCTCTAGTGACCCTTATTACGTGAGCCCTAAACCCTAAACCCCGAAACTGCCCTAAACCCTTAAATCCCTAAACCCCAAACCCCAACCGTTCAAGAACATTTGTAGAAGCCCCTGTTGTAGTAGCTCCTGGTAGAGTCTGCCCAAGCCCTGCAGCTCAGGTGGATGATGAGAACGGAGGTGCTGCCATGAATCTCGGCAGCTTCCGGGTCGATACTGCAGGGGTTACTGGAAGGGTTTAGGGTCGATACTGTAAGGATGACTAGAAGGGTTTTTCTACGAGGATTACTCTAAGGATTAATATAGGAGTTCAAGGTTTAGCGTCTATGGGCTTAGGGTGGAGTGCTTGGTTTTGAGTCTAGGGAATTTGGTCCGGGTTTAGACTTTCGAGTTCCACGCTTAGTTCCTTGGGGTGAATGCACCAACGGCGCTGAGGCCTTCAGAAGAGTACTGTAAACCTATAAACTCCAAGCTCTAAATCGTCATCGCACTTTGTATCTAAGCATGTCAAGTCTTGTGCAGAGGGTGGGGGGTTGCGAGGCAGCTCACGACGAAGATGCGAAGTGATTGCACCTGATTTCGTAGAACACTCGAGTCAGTCTAGTGTAACCCTAAACTCTGTGACCATAAACCCTAAACCCTGTGACCCTAATCCCTAAACGCTAAACCCTATAACCCTAAAACTGAAGAAGCTCAACTGGAACCCGGCTGAGGAACCCCATGGATTCCGTGTTCGATCTCGAGAAGCTGCGCGCAGCCTTGCCACGCGACGAAGGGTTTAGTTGAGCGTGTTGGGGGTCTGAGCTGCACTGTTTAGGATAATTCCCCCTAAACCCTAAACCCTAGAACCCTAAACCCTAAACCCTAGAACCCTAAACCCTAAACCCTGGAACCCTAGAGCCCTAAACCCTAGAGCCCTAAACCCTAAACCCTAGAACCCTAAACCCTAAACCCTGGAACCCTAGAGCCCTAAAATTCTATTCCACCTTGGACGTTGGAGCCAAAGTAGAGCCAGCCTGGCAGGTCTTGAGGTTTGCCCTAAACCCTAAACCCCTAAACCCTAAACCCCAAAACCCCAAAACTTGAACCCCTAGACCCCCAAACCCTAGACCCCTAAACCCCAAAACTTGAACCCCTAAACCCCTAAACTCCTCAAATGCCCGAGCAGGTTTTGGCATTGAGGCTTTACGGAGTTGGTGCTTACGGCTTCGGGGCGTAAGGTATAAGCATTCTCTCAAGTGTTGGCATCCACAAGCCTAAGCCATAAACTCTGAACCCTAGAGCCTAACTCCCGAGACCATGTAAGCCCTAAACTCCAAGCCCTAAACCCCACAACCCTGCAACCCTACTCCCCCCAAAGGTGCAAGAGTTTCTGTCTTTTTCCTCTTGCAGGGTTAAGGGTTTAGGGTTAAGGGTTTAGGGTTTAGGGCTAAGGGTTTAGGGTTTGGGGTTAAGGGTTTAGGGTTTAGGGTTTAGGGCCGCAGCCGCAACCCGAATCCTTGAAACCCCAAAACCCAAAAACTCAAGGCCTTGAAACCTGAGCTCAGACCCCTAAACCCTATAACCCTATAAACCTATAGCCTATAACCCTATAACCCTAAACCTGAGCCCAGAACCCATAACCGGTAACTCAAGAACTCTACACCCTGAGCCCAAGCACCCTGGAGCTTAGAAGTTGGAGGGAAGAGTATCCTGCAGTCCTCTAAAGCGCGGAACCCTCGTCACTACCCGAAACCCTAAAGCCCTAAGCCCCCAAACTTTAGGGGCTTTGGGACACCTTGAAGCTTGCCACCCTAAGCCCTAAAACCCTAAAATTCTGGGGGCCCAAATAATTACGCACACTGTTTTGGGGGTTCCTTAGTTTTGTTATGGTATAGTATACCCCGAAACTCTATTTTGATTGTTCAGGCCCCTACGTTAACCTGCTAAAGCTTGGAGGCTTCGGGTTTTCGGGTGCTAGAAAGAGGATCTCGAAACCTAACATACCCTAAACCCATGACACCTTTGGGTTTAGGGCGCAGGGTTTAGGGGACCTTCAAACCCTAGGCCGAATGGTTTAGGGTTTACGGTTCCGGGTTTAGTGGTTAGGGCTTGGGGTTTAAGGGCGGCCAAAATCAAAACTCCGAGGAAACCCTAAACCCCAAAGCCGAAACCCTAGGGGTGGACCAAATCAAAACTGCGAGGAAAGAGGATCCCGAATGGAAGATCGGTATGCCTTGGATTCTCAAAGCCACCTTCTCCTCGGACAGCAAGGCACCGGCTGAATATCGGGGCAGGGTTTAGGGTTTAGGGTGTTGCGCATACTATATCAGAAGCAGATTAAGGAACCTTTTGGAATTATGTTGGTAATCAAGTAGGCTGTGCCGTTAGGGCTCTTGTAGTTCTTGCTTTGAGGTTCCTGCAGGGGTTCTAGTGGGTTCTGTAGGGTTTAAGCTTCAAAACCCCAGACCCTTATCACCAAACCTTAGACCCCTTCGCACTTAGGGTTTAGGGTTTGAGGTTGCAACTCTGAACTCCTTCATACATGCGGGCAGGTGGACCGAAAATTTGGCTTCTCGTCGGGCGGTGCTGACGGAAGCTTTGCTCAGATTTTGGCCCTCTTGGTGAGAAACTAGCAATAGGCTCAGGATTTAGTTGTTGGAGGGTCTGAATAATTAGGAGCACTACCCATGTAGTGCCTGGCATAGCCATAGTATGGTTTACCCCGAAGCCCTATTGAATATTATTCAGGCCTCTGTATTATATTAGCAGTTCCAGGCCCTTAAACTCTTAAACCATTGAATCACGATTTCCGAACCAGTTTCGAATACATAAGGCATGATAAGATAACAGAACATGTTATACTCATGTCAGAACATGACATTGTACAACGAGACAAGACATACCATACTCCAAAACCAAAGCCCCTGAACCCCAAACTCTGAAGATTATACCTTTGACCCTACACATCTCTAAAGGCTTCTTTACAGAAGCCTCCCTTTCCAAAGCCTAAAACAGGAAATCACTAAAACAACATCGCTATGAAACTCCGAAAGACCTAAAAACCTTAAACCCTAAACCCTACACCCTAAATCTGAGGAGGGTTCCTGGAGATCACCGTGCCTGCGGGCTGCCAAGAGAAGGACATCCAGGCCCATTTCCCCAAAAGGGTCCAACGTACCTGTATAGTAGAATGTAGTGTTTGCCGGGGCCATAATGCGCTAACCCACGGCTCCAGCGGCTTTTGATCTTGTGCCTTAGCTGTGTAATACCTGCAAAAGGCATAGTCCCTAAACCCTAAACCCCTAAACCCCCAAACCCTAAACCCTACACCGTGTAGCTTTGATCTAACTTGTTGCCATGCATTCCTCTCCATCTTCAGCAACAGACGGATCCGCCGCCTCGTCCTCTCCCACGTGCTTCGCCGGTAATGTAGGGGCCTTAGTAATTAGAATAGGGTTTGGGGGTATATTATACCATAATTATTAATAGGGAGCCCTCAAAACCCTATTCTAATTATTAAGGCTCCTACCTTAGCCGGCAGAAGTTCAACTGGCACACGGACTCCGAGGACTCTTCGTGAACTATTGGATGCTGCCCGTGCGCAAGTAGCAGAAGCACCTGCTTCGATACCAACAGCCTTAGCAATGCCTGTCTCGCTCAGGCTCAGCCGGAAGTTCTGATTTCCTCTCTGATGCCAGGAAAAGGTTGCGAGTCTCCAATTTCCTGCTCTTGCGTAGCTCTGTGAGCAAAATCGGCAGGAGGCCAACCGGGTCACGCCTCTGGAGGCCCTAAAGTCTTCCAGCTCCAGTTTCTCAGCCAGTGAAGCCACAGGGGGAAGTGAAAGGCGCTGCTTTGGCTCCGGGAATTCGGAATCCTCAAACACGCGTCTCGGTTGGAGTGCAGGGGAAGGTATTAAGCCGTAGAATCCCCAACATGAGCGCTTACAGAGGGGTTTAGGGTTTCGGGGGTTTCGGAGTTTAGGTCTAGGGCTTAGGGTTTAGTTTATAGGGTTTAGTTTATAGGGTTTAGTGTTCAGGGTTCAGGGTTTCGGGTTCACAGTTCAGGGTTGAGGGTTGTGAGCTCCATAGACAGGTTGCAGTGGTTTGGGTTTCCGTGCTTGTGCGTTGCGGTTGTCGGGCTCAAAATCGTAGCTTTCTTTCGGGTTTATGTAAGGTCTTCTGGGACATGCAGGTATACTCAATGCATTGGACTTGGAGGAGTGTAGCATTAGTCAGTTTTTGCTGCACAGAGCTAGAATGCACATGTGGATAAACAAGACGATCTCGCTCTTACTGTCGATGCCTTTTTTGTGCTCGCTGCAGTCTGCGCGAGCTTGCGTAGGGTTTCGGGCGGCTCAGGTTTTGGGGTTTAGGGTTTCGTCGTTCGGTGCTCCAGATCCATGAAGCCATCCTAACACGTTGAACCCTGAACCCTTCCATTCATTGCAGTCTTTGGGCAACCCGCTATGAAGCCCATGAAATCTAGGACATTCTCAGGTGGGTAGTTACCGTTATAGGAGCCTTAAAGAAGGTCTATATACCCTAAACTCCCCAGCTGTAGTTTCCTTTACATGAAACCCAACCAAGGGGTTTAGGGTTTCGGGTTTGGGGTCCGATTCTCTGGCTATCGGCGTACACTATTCCGGAGCTTACCGCCCGGAGGTCTTCGACGAAGTTGAGCTCTCCGGTGCCGAGGCATGGATGGGGCTTTGAGGTTTCTCGGATTTTCGGTTTATGGGTTTGGGTTTAGGCGATTGGGGGTTTGCATTTTGCATTCTGTACGGGGGTTCGGGGGCTACGTTTCGGAGTGTTTTGGATTTTGGACCTAACGGTTTGTGGGGTTGGGCTCGGGGTGTACATTTCGGATTGTTTTCGCTTTAAGATTTTTGGGTTTATGGGACTGGGCCCGGGATTTGCACGTCGGAACGTCTCGGAGTTGTGGGTTTTGAGGATTATGGGTTCGGGTTCGGGGTTCATATGTCAGATTGTTTCGAAGTTTTGGATTGAATGTCTTTGGGATGGGGTTCGGGGTTCGTATTACGAACTTTGTATTAAAGGATCATGGGTCTGGGTTTCGGGCTCATCTCAGACTGAAATGCGGGAGCTTATTGACTGCACCATGGCTTTCGGGAGTTGAGCTTGCGGTGTACGGGTTTTTCATCCAAGGTTTTTGACTTTGCTTTGGGAGTTGAAGCTTCAAGAGCCTGTTAAAGGCTTGGCTTGGGTCTGGGGGTCAAGGGCTTCAAGGGTGTAAGTGTAAGCGTACCTTTTCAGGCTTCAGGGTTCTAAACCCAAAAACGTGAAGCCTATAAACGCAAACCCGAACCAAACCCGAGTTAAATATTGAACCCTATATACCCGCGTCCGGCCGCCTCCGACCACGGACGCGAGCCACATCAGCCTCGACCTGCGGTGGAGGCACCGCGGCCACTTTACGCAGCGCCAGCTCACAACCACTCGCTTCAACGCCAATGCCCCGCTCCCTCCGCGCCGTCTGCTGCAAGGCTTGGTGCATCGGTAACGAGCTTCGAAAAGGCCGGGGGTGTAAAGACATCTAAAAGCCCGAGAACTTGGGCAATTTGATTCCTTAGGATTTCTTTCCTACCCTGAAACCCAAACCACCCACACCTCGAACCTCCTCCAGCCTCAAGAAATATTCAAACCCGAAGCCCTAAACCCGAAGCCGAGGCTTAGTAAGCCCTAAGCCCAAGCCCCCCCTAGGCCGCGACCTCTGCGCCATGAGTGCCAACCCCGAAGCCCTCTAAACTCCAATAAGCCGGGCACCCTGAACGTTTGATTAGGGTTTAGGGGTTAGGGTTTAGGGTTAGGGTTTCGAGGACGAAGCCCCCTTTGGGTTTGGGATTTACGGGGTTAGCGACCCGTGGCTTTAAAAGAAAGTAATGGCAGTGTCGCGGTTTGCCAAAACCCAAACCCTAAAACCTAAGCCTGAAACGCTGGGTTTAGGGTCTAGGGTTTAGGGTTTAGGGTTTACGGAAACCCTACACCGTGTGGAAGGTGGAGTTCCAATACATGAAGCCAACCAAGTGGACCTCCGGGAAGTTGCTTGGTGCTTTTCTTAGGGTTGGGGTTCGGGGTCTGCGGTGGTGTGCGGTATAGCCTCCTGGTAAGTCGCCTCTCGATTGAGTCTGAGATAAGATACCCCTTTAAGAAAAGCAATGGAAGATGTGGAACGCTACTATGTCCATGGCCGTTTTTCCATGTTGACGAAAGTAGGGCATGCATCTACGGCTTGAGACTGAGGATTTTGAACTTAAAGATGTTTCGATTTAGGGCTGGGGGACAGTGGAATGATACGTGATTCTGCGTTACAGTATAGTACAGCATTATCGTTTCTTTAATATATTATGCTGCACTAAACTATACTTAGTCGATCGGATGTATTTTGTAGTCGGGCTTCCGTTTTCCTGATGTTTCGCTTCAAGATCAGGTTTCCGTCCCTCAGAGCCAAGTTATAAACCCGAATCCCCGTATTATGTAGGCCGGGGATCACAAGATTTTGTTTACGAGGGTTTTCAGCTCAGCCATTGAAAAGTTTTCAATGGCATCAGAGGGCCATCCTAGTATGTCGTAAGCCCAATCTCTAAGTCTCTGGGTCCTAATAACTGCACCGCAGTTCCCAAGTTGCATGCCCGAGTCCCTGAACCCTATGGTTTAGGATTTAGGGCTTAGGGTGTCCGAATAACCTTCGCAGTAGCCCTTTACTTTCCTTAAGCCCTAAGCCCAATCCCAAGCCAAATCCCTCATTGACTCCACCGTCAGGGGTGCTAGCTGAGGGCAACACCCTAAACCCTGAACCCTTAAGCCCTAAACCCTAAACCAACAGGCTCGGAGCTTGCTTTGTACGTCATCGGTCTGCACTGTCAAATTGGTGATACTGTAGGTCGAGGAGCTGAAGGGATCTTAAGTTAAGAGTTTCCAGCATTTTTGGAATGAATGTTTTAATGTTTCGGGTTTTTTGTAAGCTAGGCGTGAATGGTGTCGTATAGTCACCTGTCTGAGCCTCAATACTGCTGTCATCGTTCGGAGGGCTAATATTCATCTTTCAAGTACAGCCTCAAAACGTTCGCCTGAGGATCGTCATCAGCGGCATCTGCCTGGCGCCCAGGCACGCGACCTGAATCACAGCGCATCTTGCACTCATTGAAAGCCGAGTACCCTAAGTCGTCTAGTAGTTTCGTGATGTGCAATACTAGTCTACTGTCTCCGTTTCATTGCTAATCCACCGAACAGTTCTACTCCGACTCCCTCTACACCTCTGCAGCAACTCAAACATCACGTACAGCACGCGGTTGGGGAGGGTCAACTCTCCGAAGTCCTGTCACTAAGGATACTACTTACCGAAAAACCCATGTGGCGAATCATGTACATGGGTAAAGACATAAATAGTAATAATGATGATGATGATGATGATGATGGCAATACTGTTGAGAATCATATAATCACGACTCCATCTTGTTGTCCCGAGCCCTAAACCCTAAATCTGAACCCAGCCCTGAACCCTAAATCCTAACACCTAAAATCCAGCCTCGATCCTAAACCCTAAACACTGAGCTTGAACCTGCAATCTTTAAACCCTCAAGCCTCACAGTGTGCAGGTCTTGCGACAACTTTGACTGCCCTGCTCCAGCCATGAAGAAGAAGGGCAAAGGCGCGCATCTCCGGGCTTCGGGCGCCCCGGGGGCTTTAGGCTCCTTTAAATGTTGGGTTTGGGGGTTTAGGGTTTAGGGGTTTAGGGTTTAGGGTGTGCCGAACGAAAGCGCGCTTTTGTGGGCGCGTCAGCCTGCAGGCTTACCCACCCCAAGGCCACCCACTTACAATTTGCAGGGCATGCGGCTTTATATGTTTCTTCGCACAAGTGAGGCGAGAATACATGCACGACTGAAGGAGTGTGTTTGCGGCGCCTGATCTTCGCAATTTTGTTACCGAAGTTTTCCGTGAAGGCTGCATTGTGGCGAAGCCTGGCCAGGCCAGTAGGATTTTGGGGCCGTACCAGGGAACGGCTTTGGCCTGCACTGTGCGTTAGGGTAATCCTATCATATCCTATCTATGACACCAAGGCGACTCAGCATGCCTGGAGGGGTAGGCAAGCCTGGAGGCCGGCTCGGTCGCCCGCTTGGGGCTCCCTCACAGGGTCCCGCTCATGACTCGACCAGCGCCCGCCTACCCCAAAAAGACGAGAGTGGGGGCGGGTTTAAGGGTGTAGGGGTTGGTAAAAGGGTTAAGATAAGGGTTCCTGGAACGGGTTTGTACAAGGCTTCAGGTCTTCGGGACTTTGCGCTTTGGGCTTTGGGATTTTTTGGGGCTTGTCGGGTGTAGAGTTGATTTTGGGTTGCACGGTTTTAACTTTAGGATTTGGGGTTGTGATTAGGTGTTTAGGGCTTTTGCTTTCGGATGCAGGGTTGGATGAGCCTTCAGATGTCCTTCCATGCATCCTGCAATTCTCGGTCACTGTCAATCCCGTAGTCAGCGTTTACGCAAGCTCAGAACGTGTAACTATTCGTCGTAGTGGACCCACAAGTCGCTATCTTGTAAATCTTCGGCAAAAGTGAATCATGCAACATAAGCCCTCAACCCTAAACCTGAAAAGACATACCAAACTTTAAAACCATGAAACAGGATCAAACCCGAACACCTTACAAGACGACCATACTCGATGGTCGTGCTTTTCTGCGGGGTGTGAGGCCTCTTTGGCTTCAGCTCCTCGCGTTGCTGCGACTTCAGGTGGGGGGTTTAGTGTTTTGGGTTTCGCTGTGGGTTCCACTAACCGCTTTCCCTGGCCGTACACACTACAACGGTGTAGTTAGGGTTCGTAGGGTTTGTAGGGTTTATAAGCCAAGCCGTAAGAAAAACTAGTTTGTGGGCACCTAGTTTTGTGGTCTGATGTCCCGGTAATACTTAGGGGCGTACGGCGTCTTGAGATTACCTGCTGGCTTTCAGACTTGGTGCGGGTGCAGAGGTTTGGTGGCTAGGGTTTCGGTTCTTGGCGCTTTGGGGGACTTCCGGCCATCAGCTGATGGGCTTCAGGGTGTTCGGCTTGGGCAGCAGCAGCTTTATTGTGTTTGGGTTAGCAGATGGAACCGCACACCCCAGAAAGCCCCAAGCCTTAAACCTGGGCCGAACACCCTGAAGCCAAAATGGTAGAGGGAGCGAAGATTTCAGCAGATGCGAAGGGAAGTGACAGGACCTGCACCGAGATCCCGGGCGTCTGCGAGCCTGCCACGATGTACGACAAGGCCCACAAGCTTCGTTGAATGGTTGAGGGTTTGGGCTTTGGCTTCTCGGCTCCACAGCACCCAGCCCGAGATCCCCAAGATTACTGAATTGGGCAAGGCAAGATACGGGAAGGACAGCGGAAAGGAAAGGCCAATGGAACCCAAGCCCGGTAACAGGGTCTATCGGCTTCCAGACTCCGAGATTATCGGTTCTGGCATGGGTCCCTGGGCTCACGGTACTGCACTAGTGTTCTCACTACAACGCAGAGAGGGACGACTTCTTACTTCTTACTACTACCATCTCTGATGCTATCAGTAGTGACCTCTCCCTGATAATTTGATATGAACTACTATCACAGAGAGCAATGTAGTGTAATGTAACGTAATATACTGTAATGTAATATAAAAGTAGAATGTACCACGTCATAATGTAGGCGACAAGCACTGCTACGACCCAATACAACGGCCTCCGCTGCTGAGCTACTGCTTGAGACCTACTGCGGCAACTAGCACTGCTTTTGCATGGCAAGTGCCACCCTAGCACCCATATTTCCACCCTGTGTCAAGAACTTCAGGAACCGAGATCAGCCCCGACCTGGTCAAACCTGGTGTCTTGCACTGTTGCTGCAGTAGCTGTGACCAAACCCCGGCTCAGAGTCCCACGGCCATGAGGAGAAATCCAAACTGAATTGGTTACAGGCTCCCAAGTTCGAGAAGAAGCACGGTCATGACAACTCCACCTGCTGCTTACCGAAGTGCCCCAGTAGTTTCGGAGCTTTGCTGTCGCGGGACTCCAAACCGTAAACGCTGCTCGCCGAAAATCCGGAGCCTTTCCATGTGTAATAGAGAAGCCTACGTAAGTGGAAGTATGCTTCTCTTGTAATGTCTAATATGTTTACGCTTTAACATGCCCCAAAGCCCCATTCTAATTCTAATCATTAAGGCCCCTGTGTTAAGGAATAGGATGCTTGGATGATAAAGGTCCGCGTAGGCCTTTACCCTTTTTGGGGCTGATAAAATCCTACCACCAAAATTGTAACCCAAAGCCCAAAACCGCTAAACCCTAAAGGGCTGGGCTGTTCAGCCCTTGGGTTACTAGGAGGTTCATGGGTCGTTATAAGTGGGGCTAGGGGTAATTGTAACCCTTATTCGGGACTTACAACCCACTTATAACTACCCACCCTAAACCCTAAACCCCAAATTGGGGACCTTAGAGCCTTAGGGAGAGTTGTGCCTCAAGCCGAGAGATCTCCTTCTCCAGTCTCACCATTTCCCTGCCACGTAAATTGGGGTTAGGGTTTAGGGCCTAGTTTAGGGTTTAGGGTTTAGGGTGGGAGAGTGGAACGACTGCAAATTCAGGATGCAGGGCTTTTTGGCGTCTGCAACTGGGCGCTCGACATACTTAGATTTCGTATGCATGTGGCACATGAAATACTTAAGAATGGCTCTTGAAGTACTTGAGTTTGGCTTGTAAAATACTTGTGTAAGTTTGGGTTCTGACCACTTCAGCTTTGTTCAATGGACTCTTGAAATGCTTAGGTTTAAAGGGTACCTGCCTATGGAATGTGGGTAGTCCGATAGAACTAACCCAGGGTCCAGCTTGCGACAAGCACCCCTGAAGCCAGTTGGGGATCGGAGCTTACCCTAAACCCTAAACCTATGAACCCTTGAACCGAAGACCCTAAACCTTAATCCCTAAACCTATAAACCCTTGAACCGAAGACCCTAAACCTTAATCCCTAAACCTATCAAACCCTTGAACCGAAGACCCTAAACCCTAAGCCCTAACTCCTACGCCCTAATCTCAAGTCCTGTCTAAGCCCCAAACTACTGTTGATGATACAAAACCTGCATTACCTTAAGGACCCTAAACTATGGGAATGATGGTATATTCCTTATTGTGGGTTATGCAGGATTCATATCATCAACCGTATCAACCCAAAGCCACCAACCCTGATCTCCAAACCCAAGGCCAAGGCCATAAGGCCTGAACCCTAAACCCTAAACCCACAACCCTATAAATCCTAAACCTACAACCCAAAACCCAAAACCCCTAAACTTAAACCCTAAACCCCTAAACCCTTAAACCCCTAAACCCTAAACCCTAAACGTTAGACCATAAATCCTAAACGCTAAACCTACAACCCTAAACTCTCCGCTGCCGGTGCCGGGCTTCAGCGAAGCGGTGCATTGGGGCTTACTTCCGGCTACGCAGGCTTTAGGGCTTAGTTTAGGGTCGAGGGTTTAGGATTTAGGGCTTAGTTTAGGGTTTAAGGTTTAGTGTCATTTAGGGTTTAGGATTTAGGGTTTAATTTATGGCTTGGGGTATTTAGGGTTTATCACCAGGCCTAGGGCAACCCGAGGAGTTCTTGTTCTGGGCAGTCGGCCAAGCTATGGTGAACTTTGATGCTAGCTCCCTGCAAAGAAGCCCGTCTTGTCTGCTGTCATTGCTGGTTTGGACAGGCTTACAAGACAACAGAAACTCTGAATAACTCGAAACGGGGTTTGGGCTGGAGTATACTATATTTATAGAAGGGTTATGTGGGGTATACTGTTGCTAATTTAGGGCTTCCGGTTTTGACGGGCTTGACTACGTACTTTTCTAGCTTCCTAAGGGGAACGGAGGTTAACGTTTAGGATTAGTTAGATTTCAACGTTAAAGTACTTGGAGGTTCATGGGTAGTTATAAGTAGGGCTATACGTCCCCGAATATGGGATATAAGTGTAGTTATCCTACTTATAACCCTACTCATAACTACCCATTAACCTCCAAGTAAAGGCTAGATACTCCAATACGAAGCAGCTTGTGAACGAACGTGCTTCGGCTCTTGACTGTATCAGGCTTCAGAAGTACCTGGAGACTCCGGTCACATCGACCTCTCTTTCACAAGCAAAGCTCTACTGACTTCTAAAGTTGGGGTTACGGGTGAAGGACCTAAACCCCAAAACCCTAAACCCTAACTCCTTCCAAACCCAACCCCTATAATAAGCCATACGAGAGCCCCAAAAGACTCTCTGCCCCCTACAAGCACTACAAGTACAGTAACTCCCAAACGCCTAAACTTTTGAGGGTTTAGGGCTTATAGGCCTAAACCCTCAACCCTAAACCCTAAACTCAACCTTAAACCCTAAACCCTAAAGTCTAACCCCCTATTCCCAAGTCTAAGCAGTCTCGGGACCTCTCAGCCTTCTTGTCAGATTTCTGCTTGGACTTTGGGCTGGACGCGGGCCTGACATTGACCAGTCGACCCGGGACTTGAAATCCTAGTCTACCCTAAACCCTAAACCCTGAACCCTAAACCCAGCAATACCACATTGGTTTAGGGTTTACGGTCTGAGCTTTTCGGGGTTTGGGTTTGGGGTTTTTTTTCAAAAGTGCAATGACTTCCAAAAAAAACATTAAGACCTAAACCCACACCGCAGGGTTTAAGGTGCAGGGTCTAGGGTTTGGGCCTGGGGGGTTTGATGCCCAAGGGTTCGGATTCTCGGGGTGTAAGGGCTGTAAGGGTGTCATGGTTTGGGTGTAGAGACCAAAGTTTAGGGTTTAGGGCTTTAGGGGTGTCATGGTTTCGGGTGCACGGTCCAGGGTTAAGGGTAATCCCAGCTCACTTGAGCTGGGGTGTCAGGCCTGCGAAATTGTGCTGCGATTTCCTAGGATGACCGCGTGCGTGTACGTTTCATCGAACAGCGGTACTAGCATCAGTATACGTAGGAGTCAGTATGAGTGTGGCGCCAGTATTGGGTCTTATGATGAACAGTCGTTGATGTTGTTGTTGCCGTTGTTGGGCCTAGATGTCCACCACCACCACCACCACCACCACCACCACCGCCGCAACCACCACCACCACCGCCGCAACCACCACCCCCGCCACCGCCACCACCACCCCCGCCGCCACCACCACCACCCCCGCCGCCACCACCACCACCACCACCACCACGACGGCCACCACACGGCGCCCCTAAGCTCTGCAAAGGCCAAACCAGAATGCAACATTTAAGCCCGACTGCCCTATTTCCTAGGCCATGACACGAGGCCAAATCGGAGGAAACCAGGGCCCCTGCTTAGACGCAGTGCTCGCTGCGCTTGCGTCTGGCGTCCTATGAGATTTGGATGCTTCTTGTCTTCAAGCTCCAGGGTTTACAATTTAGGCTTCCGGGGCTTCTGTCTTTCTGTAGGAAGTGCGGAATGTCGGGTTTGCGAGCTCACGAAGGCCATTCAACAGCAAATAATCTTTCCAGAGCGGCTCTCAAGCACTGTGATCTATTGCAACACCCCGAAGGTCAACAATGCACGATACGTCGTGTCGTCCCTTCCGTTCTTTTGCTGATACTCCCGCAAATGGACCTAAAACTTGAAATCTTCTTCTCCGGCGCCTCATATAAAACTTTCTGCCAATCTTGGAACTGTCAGTCAACTCATCGAAGCGTCGAAGAGCCCGAAGTATCTCCACCGACATCTTATAATTTATAATCTTAGAATCTTAAACCTCAGCATCACATGCTCAAATGCTGACCTAAGCCCGTATCTCTCAGCCCCTGACATCCTAAACCCGAAACCCCCCAAAAACCAAATTCTAAAGCCTAAACCCAGAAAACCGGACCCTAACACTAAAGTCATGGCATAAATCCTACAGGCGGCGCGGATGCCCTCCGACCTCGCCGGCACAATCCGACCCAACAAGCTGTTTTGCTTAGGGTGAAGCGTCGGGAGACTTAGTAAGTAGGTACTAGACAGAAGTACCCAAAACGGGATGCTAACTGGGGTTATGATACTTAGAACTCTATAAACGAACCACTTACATATAAGTCCCCCGACTCGCCATGTAGGGCTTGCAGCATTAAGGCCTCTTGCTGTATTACTACAGGAGGACCCCCTCCTAGTCCGATTTCGGTCCTTCGGCCACTGCTATGGTCTAGCATCAAAGGTTTGATCTGAAATTGAGTGGCTTGGCCACCTGTGCCGGTGCAAGGTGGGACGGTGGCACGAGCTGAACAAAGCCATAGAAACCGCAAATCCCAAAACTCCTAAGCTCCAGGACGACTGAAACCAGTATTCAACCCTAAACCCCGAGGACCATCGATAACAAGGCCTGTCGACCACACAAGTCATGCAACCCAGAGTAGCAGATGTAAGACACTTTAACAACCCGACATCCTAAACAACCCTAACACTCACGTCCTCAAGCCCTCGTTCCGCAACCCTGCTCTGTATATAACCCTCGCCGCTAACTCAACTAGATCTACAATTCCTAGATTAAATCCCAAACCCCTATCCTACACCGCAAACCCTAAACCCTAAACCCTACACCCTAAATCCTAAACCCCAAACCCTAAACCCTGCTTCTAAATATCCTACCGAAAACCCCCTGGCAAGCCCCAAGCACCCAGCCTCTGCTTCTTCTGTGTCTCAAGAAGCTCCACGAAGGAGCCAGTCCAGAGTTTCGGCTGGCCTAGGAAACGGTTTAGGGCTTTAGGGTTTAGGGCTTTGGGTTTAGAGTTTAGGGCTTAGGGTATAGGGTTTAGGGTTTAGAGTTTAGGGTATAGGGTTCAGGGTTTTGGGTTTAGAGTTTAAAGCTTAAGCAGCTCAGGATCGAGCAGTTTTATAGTAGAGTTAACTCACGGTTTAGACCTAACACCCACCCACCCTTGAATCCCATAGCATTGTAAAATCAAACGTCCGTTCTTCTACAGCAAGGAGCTCCATTTACAACCTTAGAGCCCTAAACCCTAGAGCCCTAGCCCTAAACCCTGAAGCCCTAAACCCTCGAGCCCCCAAACACTACAGCCCTAGACCGCTCCCAGACCCTGAACCGATTTTTGGATTATAAGGTCTAAAATATCCCCTAAACCCTAAACCCTAAAGTGGACCTGAAAGCAAAGATCGGCTCCGGGTCTAAGAGCCTTGGACCTTAATCCAAGAATCGGGTCAGGGTTTAGGAGCAAAAAACCTAGTAGGGTTTATATTATATATGATAACGAGTGTTTAGGGTATGGGGTGTAGGGTTTTTTTTAAGCAGGGTTTAGGGTTTAGGGCTTAGCGTATAGGGTTTAGGGTATAGGGATTCAGGGTTTAGGGTTTAGGGGTTTGGGGCCTTAGGGTTTTAGGAGTTCGGGGTCCACACCGAGACTGCAACATTCCTTAGATAGGGGCTTTAGGATTTAGGGTTTAGGTTTAGGGTTTAGGGTTTAGCGCTTAGGGTTTTTGGGGACGATTCCTTACATTGCAGAGGGATTCGTCATAAGTCATGGCAAGATTGCTAAACAAAGGCACTGCGCGAGTGTCTGGCCTTGTCATTTCCAGCCCCAAATTCGTAGCCTACTTTCTACAAGCGCATTCATCAAGGGGCCTCCCAAACCTCTCTTTCAATTTGCAGCTTAAACCCGAAAGCCCCAAACCCTAAACCATTACTGATTCTGTGGGCAGGGCTTGCCAAAACCGATGGATGTGGGTAAGGCCCAAGCCTGGATTTATCCGGACGCTTCGGGTTTAGGGTATAGTAGTGTGTTGTCCAAATCTGCCGGGAGATGTGTGATTGTCTGCGGCATGCCTTCCTGCAGAAACCCAGGACAAAGGCCCTCCAAACCCTAAACCCTAAACCCTAACCCTAAACCCAAAACCCTGACCCCTAAACCCAAAAACACTAAAACCCTAAACCCTAAACCCTAAATCCCTGACCCCTAAACCCTAAACTCGTCGAAAACTGTCTGGGACGCCCCGAAGTTTAAGAACCTCCCCTAAGCCCCTGAACCCAAATACCAAACTCGAAGCCCAAATCCAAAACCCCTAAACCCTAAACCCTAAACCCTAAACCCTAAGCCCCAGCAAACCCTAAACCCTAAACCCTAAACTCTAAACCCTAAGCCCCCAAAAACCCTAAACCCTAAACTCTAAACCCCAAACTCTAAACCTCGAAGCCAAAACCCTGCAACCCAAGTCCTCAACCCTTGTCCTGAACCTGAAGCCTGATCGTTTAGCGTTTAGGGCTAAGGGTTTAGGGGTTTAGGGCTAAGGGCTTAGGGGGTTTAGGGGAATTAGGGGTGTGGGGTTTAGGGTTTAGGGGTTTAGGGTTTAGGGGTTTAGGGTTTAGGGGTTTAGGGGTTTAGGGGTTTAGGGGGATAGGGGTTTAGGGGGATAGGGTTTAGGGTTTAGTTAGGGGTGAGAGGGGGTTGAGTTTAGGGTTTAGGGTTGCGAGGGTCAAACCCTAAACCAAAGCGTTCATCATCCAAGTGGCTTCCATCCGCCTGCATCACGACGAAGGAGTCACAAACCTGGGCTTCTCCAAACCCCCCTAAACCTTAAACCCTGAAAATACTGATCTAAGCTGGGGCTTTAGGGTTCACGGTGTAGGGCTTGAGGGCTTGAGGGCCTGAGGGCCTGAGGGCTAGGGCTTTAGGGTTTGTGGCTTGCGGTTTAGGGCTTAGGGACCTCAATAATTAACATGTGCGTCTCTAGGCTTTTGAAGAAACTTATGGTATTGAGCCAAATATAGCCGAGCCGAGTAACTAGCACCTGTGCTTCGGTCGGCTTTTTTCGGCGATTGTGTAAGGGTCCAAAAAATGTTGGCCTGTGGGGATGTCCTGCAATTCATGGTCCCTGGTTAGGTAGTCAAGTTTAAGGAAGATCCTACAGACCCACTACCCTAACTTAAGGAGTCGTACTTGAAACCACGGGCGTATGGAGCGGCTGGGACTTCGCAAGATTCAGTGCAATGTTAAGGATCTCGGTTATGTGGATGTAGGTTTCGGATTTGGGGCTTAGGAAGGGCTGGCATGACTTCAAGAACATGGTTCGAAACGCCACCCATATTCGTACACATCTACATCGTGCACAACAATGTCTCAACAAGAATCCGAAAACCCAAACGCTTAGAAACGATAATGAGGCCTCTTACTGCTAGTTCTGCATAATGATGATGTTGTTGTTGCTGCTGCTGGAGGTGGTGTGATTCTTGCAAGCATCCTCCAAAAAGGTACCTGATATAGGGGCCTTAAGAATTAGAATAGGGTTTTGGGATACATTGCACGACGTATTTACACATAAGGATCCCTAGGAATAATACTGGTCATTAGTTTGGCTTCTATACTAAACCGCCGAGGGCCCCTAAGCCCCAAATTGGTATTATGATTTCAGGTTTCTTCCTTAATTCGCCTCGGCCCCCGCCGAAGCGGTCAGAGGTTCCTATTCGGATTCCCTCTATTCCCCACCTCTTAATCCCGAGGGGAGCACCAAAATCCCCCCCCCCC
>CAJNJA010039054.1:0-28267 GCA_905231915.1 Symbiodinium necroappetens | reverse complement strand
TAGATATAGATATAGATAGATAGGTATATAAGATAGTACAATACAATAATATGACACATTCGAGAGTATAAAGGAATAGAATCGGTTTTCGGAGGTGAAGCAGTACCTCGAGAGCCAGATGGCCAAAGGAGGCCTGTTTGGGGCGCTTAGCGTGCTTGGATGTTAATAGGATTAAGGGAGGATGAACATTGGCACTATCAGGACCCTCTTTGTGTAGGATTTGGGTCTTTTGGCTGGGTTTCGGGCTTTCGAGGTTTGACATCGGCCATCAGCTCCTTACTCCAATCTTAAGGTTCAGGGTCTATAAGGAACTGTCACTTTCAGGATGCTTTAGATCGCCCTGCTGCCAGGCGTCCTATACTAGTCCTCCATTTATGTGTCTTGGCAGGCCACTCGGACAGTTTATGGCTTTCCTTACTAGGGATAGGAACGTGCCTTAGTTCGCATTCAGTGCGGAATTGAGGCCCATTGGAGTTTGTTGGAAATCCTACCTCACCCCCCTAAGCGCAAAATTGCCAAACCCCAGACCCTTGAGAAGGCAAGATGGCTGCACCAGACAACAGCGTCCTAGCGAAGTACGAGCAGATGATGCGACTGATGGAGGTCTTCTTGCTTTTTACCGAGTCAGATAGGTCGTAATGGGTTTCTATACGGCCTATAGTAGCATCAAGTCGAGCAGGGAAGGGAGAAAAGTGATTCTGCATGACCACTAGAATCGACAATGCGCTTATCTATTGCGAAAGCCCCAAGCCTAATCCCAAAACCGATCAGTTTGGTAACCCCACGTCCTGAAACCAACGTCCTCGACCTTGAAAGCCCTGTGATCCTAAAGCCGATAAGTTCCTTCGCCCTAAGCTCTGGAGCCTAAATCAAAAGCCTAATCCCAAAACCTAGTATAGTTCTGTAAACCTAAGCCTCGGTGTTGCTTCTACTGCACACACAGGAATCCTAATTCCCCTCAGCTTGACCCAGACCTATAAAATCGCACCAAACGGTGTCCATTCAGGATTTTTGAAAGGGGTTCATAGGGGTTCATACAGTTCTTACACGAGCTCACCCCTTGACATGGCATGAATTCATGCTTGACCAACGCCAAAGTGAAAGCAGTTCTTCACCAGATCCAACCGGGGCTGGCAAGTGGCAAGCCGCCACTTCCCCACGCCCAGCCGGGTCGCATCACAGTGGCAGTTCCGAAGAGCGGGGCGGAGAGCAAAACGTCATGGAAAACGTCTTCGACGCAGCAGCCTCCTTAGAGGAGTTGACAGAAGAAGTCCGCATCTGGGCTGAAGCCCGCGTCGATGCTGGTGAACCCGGCCCGGCACACGCCAGAGCGGTACTAAGTCGACATGATCCTTTAAGTAGCAGATCTTAACTGATTGCAAAGCACTCGGCATTTCTAGATTCCGGCAACATGAGGGTTGGAATGATTAGTAATCGCATACCATCGTATACCCCAAACCCCCAAATGGTCATCAAGACCTCTGGGTTGGGTCTTGCCCTTCTGTGGGGGATCTTAGTCTCTGGGGTCTATACTACTACCCCGTACTGTCTGAAACTGAAATCATAAAAAGTTACGGCTGAAGGCCTGTGGGAAAAGGATTCAGGGTCGACTGCTAGACATTTACCCTTTGGTCCGAACATGTCTTGTCGATGCGAGATTCTCCCGACAAATCCCGACAAGAGCCCTATGCAGCTGTATCGGATGTTATAAGGTTTCTTGTGCTTGTTTGTTAGTGTTTTGTAGAGAGTTGTTTTTGTCAGCGGGGTTTGGAGTTTCGGGTCTTGAGGTCTGGGCGGTGGGGTTTGCCCTTCGGATTTAGGGTGTTCTCTGCCGTTGAAGGCTTCACCAGAGATCTCAAGATCACATGATGAAAGAAGCTGCGAAAGGCTGTATAGACTTAGGGTCTTCGGGTGTAGTGTTCGGGCAGTGTAGGGACTTTTCAGGGTTTAGTGCTTCAAGGCTAGACCCTGGACCGAAACCCTCCAAGTTGCCCAGTTAGGTTTCGGGTTCCAAATAAATTCTATACTCGACTCTGAATATCATTTGGGCACTTGGACCGTTAGGGATTGACTATTGCAGGAACGAGGGCCCACCTCTTATGATTAGGTTGAGGGGTTTCTCGTGTTTGAACCGACGCAGCTTCCTTCTCTGTTCGTCAGGACCAACTTGGCTGCTTGCGGGTGGATTTCTGGAACATGCAGCAGGACTGTGCCGCACCATCAGCATCAATGCGAAGCAAACGCCCCCTTGTCCAGGGCCCCGGAAGCCCCAAATCGGGCTTGACTTCGAGGTAGGTCGTTTGGGGGGGACCGACCTCAGTTGTCTATCAACCCCATGACCATCACATGCAAGTCTCGTTCCATTCCCGAAACCGTCCTAAGCAATCTCCTCTATCCCCTAAACCCTAAACCCAAATCCCAAGCCTACTTTTCAAACCGCATGGTTTAGAGCCTAACCACGGAAATCCGAAACCCTGGAGCCTAAATCCCCAAGCCCCCAAACCTTATAAGTCCAAAGCCCGACATGGTTGGTGGCAACACCCTCAGCCCTCAGGACCACCAAAAGCTCCAGCAAGAGCAGCAGCAGGTCGCATCCCCGATCTGGGGAGCTCTGAAAGCCCCACATAGTCGTAGAGTAGGTAACTTGTCACCTTTTGGGGGATGCCATTATCCCGAGGTAATCCATGACACCTTTGCAGGTTAACCTTGAGGATTAACTGGACAAGTAGGCCCCAATAGGGTTTATCCTCCCCGGTTCTTAGTAGGGAAAGGGGGAATCCCCCAAACCCCAAACCCTAAATCATAATGCTTCATGTCCCCATTCCCTACCAAAAGCCAGGGCTTACTGCTCGAAAGGGTTCCTTTTGAAGGGCCCTCTAAGGGCTACTCGTGCTATGAGTTGTAAGGGCTACGATTGGGGCTACTACAAGGGTTTAAATTTGAAGCCTCAAGAAGGTAGTAATATTTCTATTCCTGAACAGTCCCTAGTACGACCATCGTATCCGAGACCTTAGAGCTTCTTGTGATCATTGCTACAGTACAAGATACCACCAACACATTTCTTCTAATTCAAGCATTGAGGCTCCCATACAAAGCAAATCATCCATCCCGAAAGCCCAAAGTCTTGCAATCCTCCAAGCTTGAAGCTTGAAGCTATGAACTTCTGAACCCCTTTTGATACTAAAGGAGTTAAGGCGGTTGAGGATGGTGGGTTTGTATTTAGGTCGAGTTCCAGCGAGTCTATGCGCCAGTGCCCAGCAGACTGTGATGCCGCTGCCTTGGCCTTGGCAAGGTGCTCCAGCGACTGGGCCTTCTCGCACCTTGCGCCGCCTCCGAATGACCTGGAGTCATGACCGCCATCTTGTGACGGTCCACATGGGTGACGTGGATTCGTTTGAGCTGGATCCTACACCCCAGCCACGCACCCACACGAATCCTGAGCGTGCGCATCCTCGACAGACGTCGAGGCTTGTGCGGAGGCGCCGCACTTCCACGCCATATGCGGCAGTTCGATGCAGCGCCGAGTTCGGGTGCTCACGGATGCGGAGGCCGATGAGGTCGACGCCGCACTGCTGCAGGAGGCGGTTGCAGTGAACAGCTTTTTCCACCGCCCTCGTCGCGAAGTCGTCCCGTGTGACCCACGTCATTCGGTTCTTTCTTCCGGCTTGGGGAGTTGAGAAATCTGCCGGCATTCCTGTAAGGGCTCTCCACCTCCTTTCTTCAGCTACTTAGGGCTCATGCATTCAGGCGCAGCATTTATGCTTCCGGGGCTTCTTGACCCCAAAGCCCGAAACCGTACGCTTCCGGCTTATGGCTTTCGGAATCCCTCTTTCCGCCGTCGTTTGCAGGCAGACGCAGAGCGTGCGGAGCTGGCGCGAAAGCTGGAGAAGGCACCCCTGATTGCGAGTCCTCAACAAGGGTACGATGCATTAGCAACAGTTTTCCGGAATAGTCCCCCCTTTTAATTATAGTTTAATTCTACAACATACCCGCAAATCCTTTTGAACACATTAGAGTTCCCATATACGTATACTTATACATACATACATACATACATACATACATACATACATGCATGCATGCCTGCGTACATACAGCCACACACAATTACCTCTCTCTCATGTATGTATGTATGTATGTACGTATGTATGTATGTATGTATGTATGTATGCATCTGTCTGTATGCATCTGTCTGTATGTATGTATGCATGCATGTACGTATGTATGTATGTATTTATGTATGTTTGTTTGTATGTACTTTGGGGAGTTGTAGACGGTGTCGCAAACTCTTGGCATGAAGTTCCCTAAACCCGAACCTTAGATCCCTCAACGCTGCGTCCAAGCCCGACCCTGAGAGGTCCGGCTGTCCTGAACTATGGTTTCAGCAGATGATCGTACTTAGACGGTCATTTTGTCATCGTTATACATACCGCTAGAGCGAAAGCAAACAAACTACCGGTGGCTGTGCCCAGTGCAGCGTAGCACTTTCTGTTTACATCAGTACACTATCGCAGCAGTCCTACTGATATGCTAGCACATTAGTACTTGTTCTAGTCGTTGCAGGGCCCTTTTCGGCCACGAGCCCTTTGAAGGTGTTTGCCTCGTGTGTAGAATTCGGTCACTTGCGGTAGACTGGTGGCTCACGGAGTGCTGAGCAACAGAAATGTAGTGGCACCGCCAGGCAGTACTGATGCGGCACAATGACTGCCCCGAGTCAGAACCCTTGAAAACTAAACCCCCCGTTCCAAGAACCTTGGGCGCATGCAACCCTGCGAATCCTTCTAAAACCGGAACTGCACGCTGACTACACAAAGAAGACATGCAAAACCTTAGATCTGCTCAGGCCTTCAGGCCCTAAACGATGCACACTGCCCAGAAACCTTCAAATGCGACCCTCTTTCTCAACCACCCAGACATTCCCAGGAGCAGGCTGAGAATCAAGTCCTCCAGGAGGAGGTTACCCGCCTCTGCGGCCTTGGTCTCAGATGGGTTCCGTCTTGGTTTTAGACTGAAGGGGCTCTTTGGGTTGAAAAGCGCGTTCGGATGCCAGTTTGCGAAACATGTCCTGTCGGCTTCCAAACACTTTGTTGCGTTCTTTTGAGTTTTGTTTGCGGTTCTACGGGGTGGGTTTAAGGGCATCAGAGGCAGAGCAAAGCCGCCTGATTATTCATCCTTTTTCCTTAAGCGAAGATTAGAACCGGGATGCTGATTTTCAGGCTCTTCAAGGGATGGAGCTTCAGCAATCCGGGCTCTGCAGTAGGGGTTGGAGGGCTATGAAAGGGAGGAAGGGTTGAGATTGCAGGGGTGGGTCGAGGTTTGGGATCACATGGGTGTACGGACCAAGGGGACACGGGTTTATAGGGTGGAGGGATGAAAGGTACGAAGGTCTTGATGCTAGGAGGATCGCACGGAGTTTTAAGACTCAGGATTGGCTCAGGGCTTTCCGGTCAGGTTGATGGGTTTAAGGTTCTGGGTTGTGTGGAAAGTTGATGTTTTTGTTAGCGCTGAGGGTGACTACCGCCAAAGCCCTCAACCCTTAACCAACAACCGAGAACTCTAGAAAGATTTCCGTACGTTGCAGCTGAAGCAAGGCTTAGCGACTCCGCACCCCGAGCTGAATCCGACGCGTAAAACTAAGCCGTGCCGTGACCTACTACGGCTTAGGGTCTATAACTTGAGTTTTAAGGGTGGGAACGCTTTTTGAATACTTGCACGCTTCGGGTTTTTTTGTTGTAGCACACCTGTAAGTATAACAGGACCTTAAGAGACACTCTGGGGCAACGATTGAACCTTATCCTGCAAGCGGCGAACTTCAGCCAGCCAACACTCCCAACTCCCCGAACCCCTAAACCTCCAAACACAAGGTTCTGCAAGTCGAAATCCCAAGCCAACTGGCATCCTTAAATCCGGCGCAGACTCCTGCAACGGGGCCTTGCTCCAAGCACAAGACTCGCTCAAACCCTCAGGCGTCGAAGAGGGCTTCAAGGCACCAAAGCTGCAAAGGGTTTCGGGCTGCGACGGTGTACCCGTGAGTGCAAGGGGGGCATCGGCTTTAGGGGTTGACCCATAAACATGAGAGGTTGGACATAGATACATTGTGTTGTAATTATGCATAGCTTTTGTGGGGGTGAGTGTCCTTTGTAGCATTGTTTCAGAGCTTTCAGCTTCGGTTTCAGTTTCGCTGCTTACGTGTATCTTCTGGGACTGGCTTCCGGAGTTCGGGATGTAGGAGTTGGTCGACGTTGTCGGGTCGAGGGAGATTTGGGGGTTTAGACTAGAGTAGCCAGGTTTCGGAATTTAGGATTTTGAGGTCAGGGACCCGAATTCCGGCTCCAGTGTTCATGCTGGTATCAGGCAGTGTAGCTGCCGGGATCTACGGACTGGAGTGCCCAAGACCATACTGCAGTGGCCTAAATAATGCTAGTGTGGGGGTTCCTTAGTTGAATTATAATATAAGATACCCAAGACACGATTCTAAATATTAAGGCACCTTCGTTACACGCAACCCTCAACTTCTGCTTGCGTAGGTTTTGGCAAGCCTGGCCCGTGATTTGAATGATCGGAGTAGCCCTTTCGGGACCGATGCTAGCACTGATACAAGAACGAGTTTAAGTATAGCTTCGCTGATCTCGAAGTTTGTGGTTTTTCCAGATTCAGATATTGCGACTGTAAGATGACATCTTCATTTTCTTCGTCTGTGCATCTTACATTGCCTCCCGGTTTTAAGCCTCATGACATTGCGTTTGCAACATCGAACTTCTTTCACGAAGGACACCATCCAGCGAATGGAGATCGAGAAAAGCAATCTGAAGCACAGCGTCCACGAGCTGCAGACCAGGCGGCATGGGCCCTCCCAAGAAATCTTGAGCTTACCCCCTGCCTTTTCCCCCGGCCCCAAAGACGGTGCTCAGACGCACAGTCTACTAAAGCACACGCCCTGAGCCCCCCCCCCCCCTTCGGGTTTCGTCAACAGACCCCAAGACCTCACTTATTCGGCAGGGCTTTTGAACACTCTAAAACTGAATGCGTAGACGACCTCTCCAGCTTCGTGCGGGTCCACGTTTGCTGCTTGCTGCATGTGCACATGTCATGCTATTGCAATACATGGAGATAGGGCATGAAGCACAAGACGCCCTGGTCTTGAACGGGACCCACCTGTAGGATCCTGTATAAGCATCAGCCGCTAGCAGCGTTCGTCCGGGCTAAACGGCGTGCGTTGCAGCTTCATGAACAAATTCGCTAACCCATGAGTCAGGATAACTCGCATGTGTTGCTATTCCTTGATCGCCCATGCTCGATCTAACATGATCTTGCATTTTCATTCAGATTTCCTGACCAGGTATGGTTCTGTCACCCAATAATCTCCGAAAATCCTGAATTCATGGGTAGTGGCATTCGAGTCAATAAGGCCCCTTATGACGACACCCTAGAGTTAAACATGCAAACAACAAGCCCGCCCGTGAATTCAGGGGTTGCCTCGCACCCTAAAGCCCCAAGCTCTACAATCCTATAAGGACATGATGTTAAGGTATCTTCCTCAATACACCTTAAACCCAAACTCTAAATAGTGACCCTGGTCACTAGACCCTAAAGCCTGGGGATTTGCTTTCTCACTGGGGAGTGCTTTTTCTTCGAACCTCTTCTCCGACTGCTGAAAAGTGAGGGGCGTTTTTTGTGAGAGGCTGCGAAAGTTATGTCAATGTACATTTGTGTTATCGGTGCTAATCGGCACTGGTTGGGAGCCGACTCGGGCAGGCAATCAAAGGAGCATCACCCCAACTTAAAAACAAAACCCTAATTCTAAACCCCACTCCCCAAAGCCAAAGCCTAGCCATGGCCAGGGCGACGCACCTCAACCGAGCGCTTCAGCGACGCGCGCATCATCGAACTCACGAGGAGCCGGTGCAGGGTTTTGGAGTGTTTGGGGGTTCTGAAGGTAGGGCCGTAAAAGGGTTCTACCATCTCGGGTTTTCGAGGTTGTGAACGTATAAAGTATAGGGCTTTATGAGGGTCTACTAACCCTAAACACGCGAAGCCGAAGACCCTTAGGCCCGAAACCCGAGAATCCCAAAAGCCTCCCAGGTCCCAACACTTGAAGGCCCAAAATTCGAAGTCCAATGTCGAGTTCCGAAACAAGGCTCCTAGCCCGAACCACAAGCCCACGAGTTGCAAAAACCAAAATGTTTAACTACCGAAGCGATAGTATAACATGCCTCGTAATCCTCCTACAGTTCACAACCCCCTTATTGCAGGCAACTGTAAAAGACAGAGCCCTGAGAGAGAGACCAACGCGATGGATGCTGCGAAGCCTGCACAGGCGCCCGAGCACGCTGGCCAGGACCGAGCTCACAGAAAAGTGTCGGGATTCGGGTTCGGGTTTCGTGGTTTGGGGTTCAGGGCTTGGGGTTTTAAGGCTCAGACTTAGTTTTCAGAGTTCAGTAGCAAGGACGAAGGCTTCAGACCACAAACCGAGATGCACGCCGTAAATCCTGAACCTAATGCCCTAAGCCCCCAAGCTCTCACAGAGCCTGCAGATCGATTCACAACAACGGCTGTCCGGATTTGCATGAGAGCGTCAAGGTCCGGGCTCGTTCCACCCACATTGCTGGGTGCGCAAGCTCTGCGGCGGGGTGCCCCAACAAGCAGCCCTCGTATGGCGCAACGGATGCGACGGTGAACAGCATGGGCTACGCTTGAGACCTGATGCAGGTGCCAAACCGTCACCTGCATGGCTGCGAGGTGAAGTGAGCTTGTGGCTCATTCCGCTGAGAGAGAGTTACCAGCTTAACCAACTGTTTCAGGCCGGGGTTGAGGGTTGGGGCTTGTGGTTTGGGGAACCTCCTATGCACGTGAAATCTTAAGAGCCTGAGACCCACGTCCCACAGCCTCCGCCTCCGGAGTCGAATCATTCAGGCCCCTCTGCTTTACCCTCAGAATCCTCGTAGTAACCATTGTAACATTAAAGACAATAGAAGCCCTTCGAGAAACCTTACAAGTTACATGCAAGTGGCACCCTAGGTTTTAGGGTTTATAGGGCTTAGTAGCCCTATTCCTTGTCATCGTCGTCCCGCAGGAGGAGGCGGAGGAGCACGATTTGGCACTACCGTCCGTGGTCGAGTCGGGCTTCGAGGCTTGGGGGTGAAGGGCTGATGGCTCCACAGTCCCGGATGTTTTGTTGGATGTTAAAAGTTCTGGGTTACACAAGGTATATTGGTGGCCTTAATAATTAGAGGTATACTAGATTTTACCTATGTGAAGGATCGCTAACGAAGTCGGTACGTTGAAGCCTCACGCTTGCTGGACTCTCATTCGAGATGTAGGCTGTCTTTCAGGTGTTTCGACAATCTTGGTTTGCGCTCCGGGTAGGCTGCAGAGTGACAATTGGGATCTGACCATTGCACCACTTTAACCTACCCTTTGAACCTAGACCCAGGGCTTGGGATGGGTTCGCGTCGATTACACGATGAGTTTCTGCATAGCATTGCTTATAGGGATCCTCGGCTTCCGCTTCCGAAAATTGAAAAGGGACATGAGTCGAGAAATTGAACCCTCAAGCCATAAACTCTAAACCCTAAACTTGCCCCCCCAACAGGAGGAGCTTCGGCAGCTTCGGTACAAGAGTCTGTGTTTCCGACAGCACCCGACCTCAGCCTAAACCGGCAAGAGTTATCGAGAGACGGCCTCAAGCTCTTTTGAAAGCTCCGTAGCCTTAACACAAACTTCCAAAGCCTGCAAGGCCACCCGGGGCGCCGAGCGAGAGTCGGAGCTCGTGCGCGAGCGTGACGCGGCGATCCGGGCCAGGGTCGCTGGGTGGCGCTGTTGCTTTGGTTGTGTAGGAGTTCCAGGGCTGTTTTTGTTGAGCTTTAAGGCTTTAGATTTTATGATTTCGGGGGTTTAAGCATGATGGGGATGTACTCCCTAGTTGAAGCAGGTGAATTCAACGGTATGGCTCTTTGGGTACTTAATAGATCATAGGACTTGATAACTAGGCTTGTGAGAGTATGGCGACTATAGTTATCATTACGTATAGTTTGTAAACTTAAGGTACTTACATCCTTACTTGCTAAGTCCCTTAATCCATGATGACGCGCCCTTAAACCCTAAACCCTTTAAACCTGTGGGGATTGCCAAAGGATCAGCTGCAAGCACGCTGCGCCGATCTCGAGAAGCTGCTGCTTCGACGCATCTAGAATTCGGCAGCTTGATCATGGTTTGAACCGGGTTTCTAGTTGTCTTAGAAGGGCTAATGCTTGGGGTTTAGGGGTGGCTACTCGGGATCCAAGAGGTGTAAACTTCTCAAGGCATCGCTTGGCATTTAGATGTGGCTTTTCCTCAGAGTGTCAGAATGAGGGTCTCCTATATCGATGGGGACAAAAGCCATAGACAAGCTGTAAAGTCTTTCCGAACCGCAAACCTTGAAAACTCCCGAAACCCTGAAACCTGAAGCCCCAAAACCCTTTTGCCTCAACCCGACAATTGCCAAGCGAAATCGAGAGCCGAAATGCAATCAAACTCCTCCCTGTAGCCCATAAATCGTACAAACCTCCAAAAGCAGTGCTTGTTCATGTGTGGAACCTTACTTGTTGTAAACGGTGGCAAGTCACCCAGACACGATGCAAATGTCACCCGGCGAAGCGCTTGGTCGCGCATGGCAGTCGGGTTGACCGTGTTGCCGGTTTGTAGCCACATACAAAGATTCTGAGGCTGTATAACGCATGTTTCCAGGAGGTTGCAGCCCAAGCTGGAGGTCTTGGGTCTTGCTACTACACCCCAGGCTTGGTAGTATATGCTGGCAGACAGTCACAGTTTTTGAACAGGGCGCAGTCAGTCAGTCTGGTGCTGCACAGGCTATTGAGTGGATTCCCTCAATGCATGAGATAATTCTTTGATTCGGGGTTTCAACAATGCCTAAATTCGATAATCCAAAATCTTCAACCTAAATCCCCACTAAATCGAAGCTGGACCTCGTGTTTTTTCTAATGGAGTGTCCTATGTAGTTACGCCCCAAGGCCTCAAATCGAAAGAACCCTCTCGACATTGAAGCCTCCGCCCATAAGTTAGAACCCCAGCCAACATCCTCCAACCTTGGCCGCAGTTCGGGGATTCTCACAGGCAGGTCCAGGGAGTATATCCCCTCTTTTCCCAGCAGCTCACATGAAGCTTAAAGGAGTTCGTGAATCTAACATACACCCTCTATCCTTGTCTTGGCTTTCCTTGTCGATCCATGATCTCTAACCAAACCCACCACCACCACCAAACCCACCACCACCACCACCACCACCACCACTACTGCTACTAGTAATGTCAATACGACGGTTCCGTGAAAAGTCCAATAAGGCTCCGTGCGCACGCCGCCCAGCTCTCGACTCTCCCTGCGCAGCAACTGGAGGCCGGAGTTTAAGGCTCTTGGGGTTTAGGGTTTAGGGTTTGGGTTTTATGGTTTAGGATGTGGGGTTTAGGGTGTAGGGTTTAGGGGTGGGCTATACAGTGGCAGTGGTACCATCATTAGCTAGCGTGTTAGTTCTGAGTCAAGTGTTATACGGTTGCTATTGATCATGGCCTCTTGTGCACCGAGTGTCTAGCCTTAGGGGTCTAAATGCCTATACAGTACAGACGTTTACCCGAAAGTCCCGAAGTACCTGTGACGCCGGCGGGTATGTGCATTCCATCTAGAAGCAATATGCACGTGGAGACAACTTATCAAAGCAGCGCCGAAATCGGCCATGACTGCTGAAAGGATCAGAGCTGACGATTGCAAAAAAAGATTGTGCAGAGATGTGCTGACAGCAGACAAACTTAACAAGCATACAATCAAAAATCCCGTTCCCTCCTCGCCCTAAACGGACCCCTCGGGCAGCGAGGAGAGATATTCTGCGAAGGGTCCCCAAGAAACACCCCGGTACAAGCTTCAATTCTGTTTGTTTATTTACATGGTTTAGGGACCTCAGTTGACAATCGCAAGCAGCCGGGCTGCATGAATCTTCATCCTCAGTCCTGCTTTGTAGCCCTAAATTCTGCAAGCCTCAAGAGCTCAGTCAATAGACTCATAAACTCATCAACTCAAAGCTACAACCCCAAGGCGGCTGAAGAAGCCCAAGCCGAAGCACAATCCCCCTGGACTCTGTAACTCTGTCCCTACCTTTCGCAGAGGGTATTCGGATTCAAGCCCTCCAGCAAATCCTCTGTTGTCAGTATGATTGTGTTTTTTATTGTGACTATTATTATCATCTGAAAAAATTTAATCCAAGCCTCCAATGCACTGCATGGCGGCCTTATTCTCTGGCGCCCGATAGCTCCAAACCTCGAGGTCCAAGCCCGAAACGCCTCAAACCATGGGGCACCCAAGCATCCGAGCAATCCCCCAAGCCCGAGAATCGCATCGAAACCCTCCGGACAAGTCTGAGCCCCTGAAGCCTTTCAGCAACCCCAAAAACCCCAAACCTCTAAGAACGATAAAGACAGCCCGAAATCCACCAAGCCCTCTCCGAACCCTAAAAGACCTGCCACCTCCCTCTCAACAGAGAAGAAGAACAAGCCACGGCCGGGAATACACCTAGCAGCTTAAAGGCTGTGTAAACCCCAGAAGAACTTTAGATCTCAAAGCCCAGAACCCCTTGAAGCAGCTATGACCCAGGAATCTGCGGAGGAGTTGTCTCAGCAGGCCCACAACCTCGGTTGCTCGCCAAGCTTGGTCGAGAAGGCTCCTAAAGCCTTACACTGTGCAGTTTCGGGGGGTTGAGAGTTGAGGTGCTTCAATGTCTGGGCTCTCCTCTCTCCTCTCGCTCTCACTCTCACTCTCTCCTGTTTTTGTTGTTTTCTCTCTCTCTCTCTCTATCTATTAGGTTCGGGAGGAGTTGATGTCCTGAAGTTTCAGGTTCGTGTGAGTGGTTACGTTTGAAGATCCTTTGGATGGGGCAAGGGTTAGTTGAACCCGACCAAGCGAAAAGGTGCGGCGACGGCAATGGTTGCCGATAGACATATCCAGTCCGCTTCTGCATCGCCTAAGCCGTAAGCCTTCAAGCTTCAAAATTCCATGCAGTACAGGTTCCCACCTGCAGCCATGTTACGAGGGCTCAGATCTATCTTTCAGCCCACAGTCCAGCATTAAAAACAGGGTTCTAAACAGTCAGAACTCGCAGCTTCCCTGTTCTAGATCTAGAAGTCCCCCTTCAGTCCGCAACACAATACTGTGGGCCAGGTGCCCCTGTCCCCCTGCTCCTGCCCCTGCCAGTCCCACCCTCTGAGAGTCTGGGCACGCAAAATCAAAGCCGCTGGACTTCGTAGCATGCTGCATTGCGCATTGCGACCTAGTCTTAAAACCCAGTGCAACTCTACACCGAAGGCTGTGTGTAAACGCTCCACTGCAAGCGGAAAATCTATTCGGTCAGTTGCTACTCATGGAGCCCCTAAAGTTTGAGATGCACAGATTGAAGGTTCGGGCTGTTGTTGAAAATTGGTAGACCTTGATAGGGATTCTCGGCTGTTCCGAGCTTGAGTTTTGAACGGTGTTTTGAGAGAGAGTGTGTGTGTGGCATTACACAAAGCTCTGAGTGTTTTGGGTTATGGTTTCAGGGTGTTTAGGGCTTTTCGCCTTTGTGGAGTTGTGAAAACTTGGCAAGGCTATTGTTTCGCGCGGTTCGACAGTTCGTGAGAGTTGAGGGTTCTGGGCGGTTAGGATGTCGAGCCCGGCTGCACTTGCGTCTTCAAGCGCCTCCGACATATGAGGGCCCCAGCATAACCCTAACTTTGAGCCAAAGTGACCCAATAAAGGAAAGCTTGGCAGGTCCGCGTTTGCCAGTGTGGGAACGTGCTGATGCAAGACGCGCACTTCTGCCGGAAGTGTGGCGGCAAGTGGGAAGGAGGCCTTCAAGTTTGAGCAACCCGCAATAGCTCGCCATTCTGTTTGTTCCCTAAACCCTAAGCCGTATAATGTCTACCAAGTACTTGTATGTAGATAGGAGAGAATGCCCTAGAGCCAGGCTCCAATCATCGAGGCTCTCAGAAGTTACCCAGGGCTGCAATCCCAAACACCAAGGGTTTAGGGTTCCCAGAAGCTACAGTACCCAGGACTTCAATGGGGTTCATGTCTTATGCTGACGAGGGTCTTGGCATGGGTTTCCCAGCAGCCTCTCCAACCATCCAAGGACTAGCAATACAAAGCTTAACTAGAGCACTGGCTCAGGACTTGCGGTGTTCTCGCTTGGGCAGGTTTAAGCTTCGAGCGGCGCATGACCGGTGGGGCAAGACTGTCACGACGTGATGCGCAAAGTATCCTTGTGAACGTTCTGGTGCACCCGAATAAGGACCACAAATACACATCGCCGAGGTGAAAAACCTTCAGTTCTGATTAGGGTTTGAGAGGTTATGGGCTGCTGATAGCCGTACAACTGAAAGAAGCCATTTGATACCTTGCCGGCAAAGTCCTGCACAATCCGAAGAAACCGCCAAAACAGTGACTTTTCTGTCGCTTGCGGAACACAAATCCTGAATTCTCCCGCCTCCCGAACGGAGATGAGCCCTGAAGACATTAAGTGCGGCGGTGTATTCTTGTTTCGAGTTCTTCGCGTTGCTTTACTTACCAACTCTACTTGTTCAGCCTAAATGACTAGGTCAGGACATGGCACATAATGCTGTAGACTCTTAGCACCTTGCACTAGGCGCGAGGGTGCCCACACAACACATCCCGAAGCCCCTCCCCTAACGGCGGCAAACTCGGCAGGTGCGCCGCCCGTCTCGGCAAGCTCTCAGACCACTGCAGCGCAGATCCTCTGGCCAAATTGGCTTTTCTTTTTGAATCGCACGGGCTGCTTAGGGGGGTTCCTTGGGGTTCGCTCCAGTGAGTGTGATGATAGTGAAAATATCCTCCTTTCGCAACTTTCACAATAAGGAACCCGGTACCTTCGTTACAATGGAGGGTAGCTGGGAGATTTGGTAGAGATCAGGGCCAGAGGACTTGATGAGGATTGGCGTTAAGGTCTGCCGCGCAATTATCGGAATCCCACCTTCTGCTACATGGACCCTGGCTGCTCAACAAGTCAACGATCTAGTGCAGCAGGTTCCAAGAAGAGCGAAGAAAGGTGAGGAGTCACCAAAAAGAATCCGGTGATGTTACCTGGTCAATGTTTCTGCGCATCCGTGCATCCCCAAGCCCAAGCCCTGACAGCTTCGGAGCCCTCCTGGACCGAGCATCCGAAAGCCAACCGGCGCAGGAAGCCGCGAGATGTACTGTACTGTAGTATCGTTGGCATCCGAGGTACCGTGTAAGAAGTCCTATGAGCCCAAAATTATGCTAGGGTTTAGGGCCTAGAGAGTTGAGGAGTTACGAGTGTAAGGGTTTCGGGTCCAGGGATTATTTAGGGTTGTTCATGTTTTTGTGGGGTACCGGGACCCTCGGACTGGCTTCGAACAAGGATCGTTGGCTTGGATTCGCAGATACACGAACTGGAGCAGGCTTCGGATGCTTGCGCTTGGGGGCTTACGATTAGAATAAGTTCTTTGTTGGGCTTTGTAAGAGTTTAGAAGGTTTGAGATTTGAATAGAGTCTTGTCGAGCATCATAGTCTGACTAGGTTTATAAGGACCATAGCGGAAGCTAATTAATGTTCTTGTACAATTATTCCGTTCACATGTTTTGTTGGGGTCTGGTCTTTAGGGACTTGTGACCTCAGGGCTTTGGGGTCTTTTCGGGGGTGAAGGCTTCAGGGCAACTAGAGCTCAAGGACTTGTGGATTCAGAGATAACTAGATAACCCTAAGCCCTTTCACGAGGTGGGGCATGTTGGGGGCTGACGCTTCTGTCAGTGGGATCGGAAGACTTCGGGGCTGAGCTCCGTTTGCGGTTTCGGATCCTTCAAGATATATTGGGCGCCTACAGGGGGCTTTATCATTCAGGCATTTGCAACTGTCAGTGTGCTGAGTTTTTTTGCACTTTGGGTTTCGGGGTGGTTAGGGCTCGGTGGGGCTCGGGGTTCAGGCTGCACGATTGAACGGTATGAGCTTCGGCTTACGACTTTGAGGATCAGTCCGCGAAGCGGTCCCGCCGATTTGTTTACCCAGCTGATGCGTATCAGCCCGAATCCCTGCCCTCGTGTGTATCAGGCGCTTGGCGAGACAACTCGTGAGCTTGGTGAGAGCCGCGGGATTGAGGCAGCTGTAGGGAGTTGGCTGGTGTTGGCTTTGGGGTTTAGGTTCCCCGACCACGGTTTCACACCATCGAAAGTACCCTAGGACTGGATGCAGGTGCTTGATGTCACGACTGATTGACATAGAGAAGGCGAAGAAGCACATTTGAAACTAAGCTCAGTCTTCTACTGTCTGCATCGTCCACTGCAGTCATGCATGGACCCTAGGTGAGACATCATGGACACTTCGGCCTTTCATGTCGGATGCAGGTTTCAGTTCTTTCTCAGGTTCTGTGGCTGGGTTCTTGATATTTCCTGCAAGCCTAAGACAACCCCAATACCGCACCTTAACCATAATGCCGTAAAGACCCGGTGGTTCCTGAAGATCAGTTGTCGAAGGAATGGGATATCGGATTGTCCATGCTTTAGTGGTTTCCGTGCACATGGCCCTACTATGCCTTGAATCAATGAACGCAAAAGCCCTGTGGCCCTAGGGTTTCGTTGAAGTTCACGAGGGCCAACTCGGCTCCAGGAATTTCCTGGGACACAGAGCCGACATCAAATAGTGGTTGTAGGATGTTGTAGGCTTTCTGCCCTTTGGCCGCCCGACACTCTCCAAACCTGACAAACTACGCTACATCCTAACCGGAAGAACCCGAGATATGCCACCTAAGCGGCACTTAAACTTGAAGTGCAGGGGTACCCTAGACCCGAAACTGGAGTTATGGTGTGGAGGTGTAGCGGTCGAATCGAGTCTCCTTGGAGTTTAGACACGGTTTTATGCCGTTCAGCAGGTTTGTTCGGAACTCGCGAGAATTACTTTGAATCTTCCCCCAGAGCGACCCCTAAGCAAACCCCTAAAACTTATAGACTCCTGCCCAACGACAAGCCGAGCTGAACTCAAAAAGCCCTGGCAAAGGCCTTCCGCACAGAGAGCCCTCGCCTTGGGTTCCGTTTGAGGTCAAGGGGTTCGGGTGTAGTAGTATGAAGGGCTGGAAGAGTTAGTACAGCTATCCCCATCTACTCCTATAATGACTTGTAGATACGTCGTAGATGGTTCAGGGCTTTTGGAGGCTGATGTTTGTGAGTACTGGGGTTTCGGGGTCGAGGGTTAGGACGGTCCAATTAGGGCTTCAGGCTATTCGGATTGAAGGGGCTGGGCAGCCAAGGATTCGTTGTGAGGTTCCTTTTCGATTCCTGCAGAAGTGTAGGGTAAAGTAACCCGAAGTCTAAAGCCGATTACAACGCCGTTAGCCTTAAGCCTGAAGCCTTCAGCCATGAGGATCGGCCGAGTTTGGCGTATTTTCTGTTGTACCATGTTGTGTTGTTTCCTAGTCTAGCCTAGCCTAGCCTAGCCCATTCTATTGTGTGTTGTTGTTGTTGTTGTGATATTCTGCTGCATTACACCACACCAGATGAGATTACATTAATTATATGGTATTATTATGGTATGGCAAATCTAGTATAGCGCAGTCTAGTAAAGTATGGTGTATTATAGTACAGTACAGTAAAGTGTCAGTATAGTGTAGTGTAGTGCAGAGTACTGTAGTGTGGCATAGTAAAGTCTAGTATTGTATAGTATAGTATAGTATAGTATAGTATGGTATAGTATAGTACAATGTAGTATAAGCTGAATAGTAAAGTAGAGTACAGAACAGTAGCAAACCGGAGCGCACTATAGCACATTGTAGTAGGCAATGTTGTACGGTATGTTCTGCGGTAGTGTATATTTTTGTTACTGTGCTGTATTAGATTCTGTTGTGCTAAACTGCTAAACTATACTCTACTAGACTCTACTATACTGTACTATACTGTACTGTACTATGCTATACTAGACTATACTATGTCCAGTTATTTCATGCTGTATCATGTTGTTCTATGTTTTGTATTATGCTTCATACCGTTGCATTATGTTAATGTTCATTTAGCTGCGTTATATTATGGTCTTGTCTAGTGTCAGTGTGATATTAATCCCATGGTAGATTAACTTCTGCTCGCCTCTCCTAGCCTGTCTTGCCTTGTCTTATCCTAATATCATGTTATTTCAGAGTATCTTTATTATGCTGTAGTATTCTGTTGTGTGTATTATTAGGTTACGTACAATTTAGTTAAGTACAACTCGTGACCACTGTCATGGGCAGGATCCTCCATCGTGATCATGATTATGTTCATGTGTACTGTTTATCATGAAACCCCGTCAGGCTTCTGTGTTGAGTTCCGAAAGTCTAAAACAAACAAAACCGAAATCGCCCCAAACCCGAGTTCTTTGAGGTGTGGGTGGGATCTCGCAGAGTATCTCACATCTCTTGCGGCCCAAGACCTTCACCACGGTAGAGGCCGAGTTTAAAGGTTTTGTGGTTTATGATGCTATGATTACGAGAGGTTTTTTTGTACGCTTTCCCAATAAATTCCAGCTCTGGCCTAGGGTTTCGGGTGTAGGGTTTCGTAGGGTTGCATAAGGATCCTGAGGTTGAACAGTTCTGGGGTCGGCAATTTGATCCCTTGCCGAAGTCCTCCTTATGTCAACTAAACCGAAGCCCAATTCGAGTTATGAAGGCCCCTACCGTAGGTAGGCCAAGGCCACCCGCTGAGGCTCCGGCCAGACTTGTCCTCCCTAGGATCCTGAATTCACAACCTGAAGTCACAGAACCCTCAACCCTAGTCAAAGTAAGACTCAAACCCAGAACGCTTAATGACCTAAACGCACTACACCACCTCATGCCAGAAACCCCTGAATCCAAGACCCCTTAAACAATCGGCCTGTTCCGGTCTTGAAGTTTATGGCGGTAGTAGCCTCCGAAAATTAAATTTCAAGATACCAAAACGCTAAACTCCCAAACCATAAATCCTTAAGCCCCTGAACCTTCGAAGGACCTGCCGGCGGAGCCCGAGGTCCAGAAGCAGAGGGTTGAAACTCTGCGGCTGAGGTGGGCTTGCAGGTTGAGGGAGGTTTGGGGTTTACAGAGTTTTGGATTTTTGGATTTAGGGAGGTTCAAAATTTAAGAAGGCTTATTTCGGGTTTAGCGCTTAGGATTTGTCGGGAGGTTAGCAGGGTTCAGGGTTTAGAGTTTAGGGAGATTTGAGGGGGAACGGGGTTCAAGGAGCTTGAAAGTCTGATAGGTGTTCTATAAGGCGCGGTTTGAGGGGTGTCGGGTGTGTTTACGCAGTGTTTTGGGGTTCAAGGAGCAATGAGTGTAACTGAGGGTTCTGGGGTCAAGGTGTAGTGGGTTGATTGCAGGGTCTTGCAATTTCGCTTCCTGCAACTAGTTTAACACCGTGGCACGGGACCCGCACTCACTGTAAGGCATCTTCGAGCCTGCTGCACCGTGAGGGTTCCCATTATTAGCAAGAGCATCAGAGCCTCATATACCAAGAGAGAGCTGACGAACGACGAGACCCTGAGCCCGATGTAGCTAGAGTCCAAGAGACACTCATTCAATGCCGTGTAACCCCTCCCCTTCAGGAAAAAAAGAGGCCCGGACCTCGGCTTCCCAGGCTGTAAGCCATGGGCCATGCTACACTTAGGCCCTCAGCCGTGGCCCTCTTGTTCCGAAGCTTTCCTGCGGCCTGGTGTGAAAACAAACCCCTCTCCCCACCCAAAACCACCAACTTAATTCCCTACTTGAGCGAATAAACAGCTCATAACCCGATCATCCGTAATCCCTAAAACAAACCACTGCTCGCAGAACCCCACAGCAGGAAAGAGCTGGACGACTTGAAGCAGAGTAAACTCCAAGCCGAAGCACGCTTGCTCTCCCAACGCGTCGAGGACACTCGGGCGAGAACATCACTGCTTTTCCCTTCTGTGCATGCTCAAAAAGCCGTGAACCCCCATGCTCTCGCAGCTCAACTTTTCAGCCGCGCTATACTTTTGATATCCTTGTATACTAGCTAAATTCGCACACCTTTGAACTTGTTTTCGTATTCGCATACCTTTGGAACTCTTCTCCAAACCTTCATCCAAAAAGGTCTCGCTGATGGCGATGGAGAAACGCCCTAAAGCCAAAAGACCGCCATAAACGCCGCAATCCCGAACTTCAAAGAGCCCCAAGAACTTTGAAGCAGATGCGGAACAAAAAGCGATCTCGGCCACTTCCCCAGGGAATCATCTCTGGGGGGCTTATCGCAAAGAAACCCCGTGTCAGCAAACTCTGGAAACCCTTCTAAGACCCCTCATCAAAGCCTGTTCCATCTCAGATTAGGGCACCTTTCCTCAACCAATTCTTACTGTTGTAATTCTCTCCATGATTCACCCTGACAGTATCTTTGAGCTGTTGGGTCGTTTGTGTTCAGTATTTTCACCACGCGAAAAATGCGATCGTCACCAAAAGCAGCAGCTCAGGAGCTCTCGAGGATGGGATCGCTTCCGCCGGACTTGGGCGAGGCCTCGCCTGGGAGTTCCAAAGCCGCTCCGCGCTTCGCTGGTTAGCGGGCGTTGGGCTTCGCAATGTTTTGGGGTTGATATGGATGGGTTCGAGGTTTCGAGGTAGGTTTGGGGGTTTAGGGTGGTGCGCAGATTGGGGCTTGAGGGTTTTCTCGAGCATTGGGCTTCAGGGCGTTTTCTGGCTTGAGGGGTTTGAGGTATTCTGAGTAGGAGTTTGGAAAGGATTTGCCAGGATTTGCATGCTCTCGGTGGGATTCGATGGGTTCTGTAGGTTTTACAAGGCGGTGGTGTTGTTCTGCTTCCGTGGGTTGTTCACAACTGTTGTTCATGGGGTGTGCGATTTGGAAGTTTATGATTTACAGCTTCTGGTTGGGTGTTGAGGGCTTGGGTCCTGCGGTAACGTTACAGCCTATGCCTCGAAGCAGATTTAGTTTCGCGGCTGATTTTGGAGTTTTGGTTTGGGTCCTTGGCCTTTCTCAGAGAGCCCAATACCCCTTCATCAAGGATTGTCCGCTAGAAAGCCGTTTTGTGCCTTCAGGATTTTGGTTCTGGGATCTGAGCGCCGGATCCCTGTTAAAGCCTTCCAATCCGGTGAGACCAAAGCCTGCACAGCTAGGAAAGCTAGGCCCAAGCCCCCAAATCTCGACCCTAATCAGTCAAATCCTTGTTGTAAAGACACCCACGGGGCACCAACAGCCATGGGTTTTAAGAAGCGTTATTAACACCTAAAGCCGCCGTGAAAAAACTGGTTGCAGGAACCCCTCGTGCACCATGACTTGGTCACAGGGGATCCAGTGATCCACGGCTGTGACGGCGTAAACTGCAAATACAGGCGGGTCGGTTCGAAGTCCCCAAAGCCCAAGACTCTAAGCCCCCACTCCACTCCAGTCCTTACGCCTCTATATCTCCACATTCCTAAACCCTGAAACAATTTACAGCCCTATGCTTGAACGCATCAACCAGGGATTCGTATGGTGCATGGGCATGCCAGGCTTTTGTTCTTTTGTTCTTGGAGAACAACGATGCAAATCTGCAAGACGCAACATACAAATCTTCGAACCTCGGGGGGTGCCGGTACTTTTTCCATCCAGGCAACCTGGTAGTTGTACACTACCCTATCTCCTACAATCCAAAGTTCAGGTTTAGTCGCCCCGAAACTCGACGATCCCGTAAAAAGCCAGAGCCTTCCTTAAAAGCCCAGAACGCGAACCCTAACATAACATGGAAATGCAGTGGTACCCTTACCGCCGGTTTGGGAACCCTACATTCATGCCCTAAGCCCTTAGAAGGTCGACGCGACACTAAAGAAGCCTGAAAAGTGAGGAGTACAGTTGTTGGGACTACCCTTCTGTAACTTCAGTGTAATATACTCCCAAGCCACATCTCCATTGTTAAACCAAGTCTTCAGAAAATAGCCCTTAACGGAATCCTGTTATAACTATGAAGGCCCCAATGTTGACCCCTCTGTCAGGCGGGAGGCCGAAGCTGCTAAGGCTCGGCCCCAAATGTTGGATTGATGTACTGACGGTTGGTTGTGGTCATCATCTGGTTTTCCGATGAAGGGTGGTGTGTCTTTTTCTTTGTTCGGCGTCTCACGCACACTCTTAGACTCTGAACCACATCAGCCCCGTCTCCCCAAGCCGTGGGCCAGATTTTCGTAACTTCGGGTCTCAGGTTGAGTGCCCAAAATTGCCATTTGCCTCGGTTTGGTGGACATTGCAGGTAGTAGTGAGTAGCAGTATCCCCGCATGCTCCCTTCATAACTATAACTCTATACTGTTAACTAGACCATAACGTGCCTCAAAACCCCATTGCAATGCTTAAGTTAAGGTCGCTATATTGCCTTGGTTGGCATATACAGTTTAGATAGGGTTCCGGGCATTCTAGAAAGCAGAGTAGGCCCTTCGAAAGCAGATCTGATGTTGTAAAGTGTGGCTTTCAGGCGTTTGCTTGTGTTCCTAGGTTCGGGGTTCCGGTTGCTTGCTTTTGATTAATTTTGCTTGTTTGTACAAGCCGTATGAAACCTGATAGGGCTTTATAAACCTCGTATAAAACATTATGGAAGGTATGTTGGCCCTTCTTATAATGAGTTACAGGGTCTCTGCTTACTCGTTTAGGATCTACCCTACAGCTTTGCAGCAGTACAGTTTGCCACTTCTGTAAGCTGCATGCGTGCTCATGCGTGCTCTTTGTGGCTAAGCAAGTCGGCTTTTTGGGTGACCAGAATCGGCCAGAACTAATCGGTCAACTCTTTGGGGCAGGGAGCTCTCAGCAAAGGGTTTAGAACCGTTCGTTCCAAACCCCCGTCCTCTTCAAGTCCCACGCATGGTGTTTGCACCACCTTACTCAGTCACCCGATCCTCCCTTTGTTGCACAGAGTTGTCCAAGAATGCTGAAAAGTTGTAAAGGACAGAAGCCCTCAACCACGCAACATCTTCTTGGCAAGGTACTTGTTTTGGAGGGGGGGGCTCATCTTCTGGATCCTTTCAGTCGTCCTGGTATCGACTAGTTGGCGAGGAGATGATCAAAGCACTCCGAGCGCTGGCCGCACAGCTATCTGGCAGCAACCATGGCTTGCTGTTTCAGGTGCAGGGAAGTCCAGGCATTTGCACAAACTAGAAACGAAGTTAAAGAAGGCCCAGTGCGACGATTGTCCAGCTACCGGAGCGATTCGATGCCCTCGTTTAAGGGTCCAGGTGTTTGACGCGTTCGGCTATGTAGTCCAGACCCTAACCCTGCATAAGCTAAGCCCTAAAGTGCGGGTATCAGGTTGAGGATTCAGGCGCTGTTAGGGGCATTTCGTTGCCGGGTTAGGTGATGCGGGTGCTGATACAGTATGCTGCATGCAGGGATGCACTATTGAGTGTGCATTGTTCTTATTTTCACGTCTTGGCTCTTTGATTGAACACTAGGCCACTAGGTACTCGTAATCTCTAGTGCTGCCCAATCTACTTATACATAATCTGAAAGCAGTACTGCCAACGGCTGCCTTGCAAGCAGCAGAAACATGATATCCTCTTGCAGCCCCTAAAAGGTGATGTAGACTGCTGTTCCATACCATACACCAAAGTACTGCCCCCATGTTAAACCGCATGGGAGGACTCTGCATGCTTCTTGGAGCTCGCTCAACCCCTACAAAATGAAATTTGTGACGCTGTTTCCGGGCTCTCTGGTCCTCAATTAAACCCTTCAAAACCCTAAAACCTTTACGCATCCCCGATTCTTTTCAGAAAAAGAAACCCCGACACAGGCTCCAGTCTCTGCGACTACACAGGCGTTCCCTCGACACTGTGGCATACTACACCCCCTCAAACCCTACTCTAAATATGAAGCCCCGTGCAATCACAGAGCCCTTATAGTAGCACTTAGAGATATCTATGAAGGCCCCCGATAAGTACCCGAAACCCCAAGCTTTTCAACAGAAACCATCGTGACCCACGACATCGAGCTTGCAGTCGCTGGTCTTTCTGCCCGGAGCGGTGCCACATCCAGCTCTTCCTCCAGACGTAAACGCATTACTACTCCCTGCACCGCCTGCGTGTCTTGTGGCTCTCCTCTTCCCGAGAAAGCACCTGCCACCAAAGCCACGGTGCATTCTCTCCACGGCGTCATTGATGTCGAACATGTACGAATGCGGTGTACCAGAAAGTCATGCAGCGCAATCCGCTACTGCAATTTCCGTTGGCTCAGCAGGGAGAAGCGTAATTCTCTTCATCCAGATGATGCCGAGTACATCTTCATCACCAGCAACACGGGCTTGGAGGTGCAATTCCTGACGTACCATGATGCATTGCAATTTCGTGGCAACGTGAGTCGTGCAGTAGATTGGGCTCAACGGGAGATCATTTGGCCAGCGGAGCATAGCGCGATTCAGATTGGACTTCGCTGCTGCTCGCCTTCTATGGTTGATCATGGAGGAATCCTCTGCTATGTGGAACATCCATCCCCGTCAAGAGCGACTAGCTTCCATGTGTAGCTAGCGTGTGGATAACCCATTGTCGACGACCTGGCTAGCAGAACATGATGACTCGTGGCATATGTCTGCCATTCCCAACATGATGCAATCTCGAGTCCAGGAGATAGCAATGGATGGCCATGAGAAGATAGCAACGAAATATTATCAGGCTCCACCCGCAAGGGGAGGACGTCCTCGCTCTGATGGTCACGAGAAGAACTATCGCTGGTGGACCGACCCGGCTTCTGGATGCATTGTCGGTGTTGTGGGGATGCTTGAGCCGGACTACAACAAAGTGGTTCTCACTGCATTGTCCCGTCGCCTTGTTGTGACTTATAAGCACGTCGATTGCGTGCTGTACGATCGCATTTGCTCCTTAATGCCGTCGGCAACATCTCGAAATGATATGAAAAAGGTCAGATTGACAATTTCATGTTCGAGGTCATTACGATTCTTGTACTTGCTCGCCCAACAACCACACGAGGCTCCATCGTCGACTACATCATGTCACTCATTGGACTCATCGCTTCCTTGTCCTCGTCTACGGCAAGCGTCACAATGAGTTGGTGCTTGCAAACCAGGCTTCCTATCTCAATCCGTATTCCTCTCACTCCAAGACCATGAAGGAAGCAGGCTTGAGGGGTAAACCGGCATATCACGCATATGTGTGTCGCCGGCCCTCCGCGAAGCTTGTCCAGAAACACATCCTCAAGCGACCTGGTGCTTCCATCCTCAAGACTCCTGCCCAGCAGTCAACGATGCGCCCCGCCGCGAGCTACAATCGAAATCAAAAGTCCCGTACGATTGCAAAAACCAAGGATATTGTTTCTTGAATAGCATTTCTAGATCAATGCCTTTCATTCGTTATGACAAGCGTTGATAATGAGCGAATCCTTCACCTCAGCACAGAGCATCCACACGTGACGAGAGAGTTCCCAGTCGAAGGGAAATCCCAAATCCCGAAAGGCAAAACATGCTGTGCTGCACATGCGGAGGAACATTCACTTGAATAGGAAGCATGCTTTGTTGCATGTTGGAGCTTCTCCTTAATGTTCTTTGAGGTCGCTCGTCTACAACACGCCCATCTTCAGAGCGGTCGGCAAACACTACACTTTCATGTTCATAAATCAAGCCGAAACATTCGTAAATATGGGGCCCGAGGGCGTTGCACCCTCCTTTTCAACGAGCCATTTAAGTCAACCCTACTCGAACTATGAAGGCCGCTTCTACCGTAGAACTCTGAAAGTCACCCTTACAGTGGCCACTTAATGAAAATACTAAGAGAAGGCCCCTTTTGTCGCAGGTTGGCCGAGAAGCTGAAGCTGGCCACAGGCCGAGGGCCCTGACTCAGGAAGGGTTTAGGGAGGTTTGCTTGGAGATGGGATTCTATATAAAGGTTGCGTTAAAGGTTCTTGTACGGGTTCTTTTTGACGTACCTATCCGGTTGTTTTAAAGGAGATTGCGCCGAAATACCAGGCGGTTAGGATTGAAGTACCTAGGATTCAGACCTTCGCTCCTTTGGTATTTAAGAACTGTTTGGGCCTGTGCAGCGGAGCCTCTAACCTTCTGCAAGCACCTGTATCAACCTAGGTTTGGGGATGAACGGTTTGAGCGCAGTCATGAAAAGAGCCGACCTACCGCAAGCACCGAGCGCTCGGACCGAAGGGGCACGGTTGCACTGGGGTTTAGTATTGCAGGGCGTGGGTTCGGGCCCGGGGCTTGGGGATTCATGAGCCTGTCTGTGTTCAGAGTGTATCCCGAAACCTTCATCGCCCTAATCCCCAAACCCTGAATCCCCAATCTTAGAGCCTGAAACACTTTTAAACCGCCCAAACTTCCCGAGGACCTTTCTGAAGAAGCCCAAGAAGCTCCTAATGTAGACGCTTGGGTTACTGATATGATTCCTTGCATCATAAGATACGCCCCCCTCCCCTCCCCCTCCTCCCCCCTGCAAAAAAAGTCGAGTAAGGCCCCTATACTAAACCCATAGGAGACCATGTCGCAACCCATTTTTCAGGTAGAACTGTAGAACTATACGCTACTCCGAAAAAAATCCCGACCATTAAGGCCGCCATGCTAAACCCAAAAAACCCTTTAAAGGAGCCCGAGAGAACGGAGCCCGAGCCTAATTCTGAAGCCCCAACAGCTCCGAGCAAGATCTCGGAGGTGAGCACATGCAGATGTCCATGGCCCTGACGACCATGCAGGGATCCTTGGAGGCGGTGGGTGATCTGCTACATACATAGTAGCAACATCAAGGGTGGTAATATTAAACACAGGTTATGACAATCATCATAAGAGGAAAAATGACAGCAATGATCATAAGGTTGTGCCTGAGGGTTTAGGGCCAGGGGGGACGGGTGGTAGCAGGTAGTAGTCGTCGTCGTAGTGGGAGAAGCTTTATGCTATAATTGTGATTTGGCAAGGAATGACTGAACGTAGTATGGATGCTGCAGACTTTACCCCGAAACCCTGGCCGAATTGCACAGGCTCCCTGCATGTTCACCCCCTAAACCCCTCGAAGCCTAAAACCTTAAAACCTCCAACACTCCAAACACGACAGCGACCCAAAGCCCGCGGCTCGCAGGCAGCCGTGCAGGAAGTGGAGCGAGACGTCCGGGAGGTGGAGCTCGGCCAAGAGGCTCAAAGGCTTTATGCTTTTTCGTAGTGTTTTTTAGGATTTGTGTAAGGGTTCTGGTGTTGGCGCTTTATGGTGTTTGTGTATTGTCAAGTTGAAGGCTTCGGGTTCAGGACTTAGGCGGCATGCTTCATATGGGGTTTTTCAGGCCAGGAGTTGTTCCTTTCAATTCGCCCGCTGTTTTGTAGGGAGTCCCGTGTGGGCAAGCATGGTTGCTCTCGGCGTGCTGTGACCTGTTTACCAAGACTGTCAAGCCGGCCAATGTTCAGGGCAAGGCAGCAGCAACTCCGACTCTCGTTCCGATACGTATTCCGACAACTATGCTGATCCGGAAAAGACGCCTGTTGAATCCGAAGCCCCGAACCATGCATCGCACACAAACCCATTACGGATGTGTCGTTGATCGTTGCGCCCACAAGTTTGTTAGGAGGCATCCGGCTTGCGGACCGAGAAGCGACTTTCAACAAGACCCCAATAGCTTTCAGCAGCGCCTTGCTTCGGTCAATGATTCATTTGCTCTGTTGTAGGAATTCGGGTCCGAAGCCTGTGGCCTGAGGCGGCTTCGCCACCAATGAACGGCTGCAGGGTTCGTAGCGGTTTGCTAGGTTAAAGGTACACGATGCTCCGGCATGTCGGGGTCCAGCCTTCAAAATCTCATAGCAAAATTTCAGCCTAGGTGTCCGGCAGTTGCGCCTTGCACCCTTATTTAAGGGGGGACCCTTCTTCTCAACGCTGACGTTGGAGATGACGTAAAGGGCTACTGGGGACCCTATTTATCGCACGAGCATTCTACGTCCTGATGCCCTGCGGCAGGTCGACCTGCAGCAAACGCTAGGCCCTTGTCCGTGTGAGCTGTGCTTCGGGGGGTGGGGGGGGGGGGTTCTCGGATTGGAGAAAAGGCCAAGGTTTCCAGTTCTTGTTGGGGTTAACATTGAAAGTTGACGGTTGTGGAAGAAAGGCTCATGTTGTTCAGGCCTGCTTATAGGTTTGTTGCCTTGAAGCCTGCCGCAGTTTCCAATGGTCCAGTTGCGAGGTGCCACAGGGTTGTAAGATGCTGTCAGGGACTGCACCTCGTAGTTTTCAGGTTTTCTGAGAGCTCGTTGTATATATTCATTTTAATACAGCAATATATATATATATACATATATATATATACATATGTGTATACACA